>FIZR01006866.1:0-11473 GCA_900060175.1 Ferrisia virgata
GCTCACTTTTCGGCGTATGAATAAATAATGCCTGAAGCATCCATGATTGGAGATTACTTGGCAGAGCTATTAGTACAGAGGTAAATCAGAATTCAGCCTCGTAGATACATCATAGATGAGTTCTCAAATTCACATGCCATATTTACAGTTGAGCCATCGTTGTTGAAAGGTTTGAAGAGTGTAGCGGTGGAGAGTAGTTTCTATTGGGTCATCAGCTGAGTGTCTCAACATCATGGCAGGTAGATGACCAATACAGGAAACTGAGCCATGTCGTCGAAGATGATAAAGTACACCAATTTCAGTAAGAAGGAGGTCGAATGGTATGTATCCAGATATAATCATAGCTGCCCTGTGACTCATTGTTTGATAGAGTCTGCCAGTGTTAATGGTCATTGTTCTTTCAAACCCTACTAAACCTATATACCTTATTTTAACTTCCTAGCTCAATTTGGTGGGGAGATAAGGGAGGAGCAGCGCTTTTTCAAGATCAAAAAGGGGAAACCCCTCATATCACTCCTTCTAATTGACCTACGAGGTTTATTTTTGTATATGTTACATAACTTTAGATCCTCTATCGATTGCTTTAAATAGAAAGATTTTTCGTGTTTTCAGCCCCTCAGCACCCCCTCCCCCCAATGTGGACATATCTGAATTTCGACCTCAAGTCATCCCTACTCATATGTATTTAATCCGTCGCCATACTGATCTCATTTACTGAATTGGAGCGATTTTGGTCAGTATCGAGCAGGATAAATGATTTCAATGTGGGAAAGGGGGGCAAATAAACCACATTTCAGGAGTTTTGAGGTAGTGCAACGAGGCGGAAAAGTCGAAACCACCAAAAAACGTATCTAGCGTCCCTATTAAATGTACATAGCAAATTTTAAGTTTCTAGGTCAATTTGATAGGGAGATAGGGGCGGAACGGCCTTTTTTCTAGGTTGAACCGACATATTTCCCTTCTTAATCGACCTAGGAGACTGATTTTTGGCTATGTTGTACAACTTAGAATTCTTTATCAATTGGCTTGAAAAGGAACAATTTTTGCATCCTTGGTCTCTCAGCATTCCCTTCTCCAAACTTGGGCATTAGTGAATTTTGACCCAAAGTTATCCTCACTCATATATATCTAATCCGTTGCCAGAGTGAGCCGATTAACCGAATTGGAGCGATTTTGATCAGTATTGGACAGAGTAAATGATTTCAGTTTTTGGGGAAAGAGAAATAAATATCTGACATGGTCAAAAAAAGTGATAATTTTTTCTAGGACCACAAAACAGTTTTTGTTGATATTTCTCCCTCATCCACCATAGGTCGATAGTCTGTAACAGCCTGGTTTTTTATTGACAATATAACATAGAAAATCAGGCTACAAACAAGAGAGTGTAAGCATTTAAACTTCTTAATAAAATTATTCGAATCGGAGAAAGAAAATTGATTCCTTACTCGTAGAAGTGGCATCTTTTGTGTATATAAACTGTAACGAGCTTGAAAAATGTTCTCATACAATTTTTTTTAGATAAGAATAGTCGTCTTATTTATGAAGTTTTTTTTTTGCTAGTTAGAAAACTTTTTTGCAAAATTAATTTTTTTGGGTTATTCTTGAAAACTTTATTACCTCGATGTTATAGTTACTTTTTTTTTTAGATAGACTAAAAATAACTAAAAGTGAATAAAAATTTTTTTTAACCCTGACACATTCTATTCAATATGAAAAAAAAAACTAGGTATCGCCCATATAAATTTTTATAAGAAATTTATCATGAAAATTCACATACAATCCTATTTTTCCGGGTGTGAATGTGAAACACGAATGTCGCTTTGAAAAGTGGTTTTGAGATGAGCTGGTTTAACTGTATAATTTAAGTCTTTATTTTCGGTACATCGAATATCAAAATATGATCTGGTAAACTACTATCAGTTTTCATTCTCAAGCTAATTTTGCAATAATCCTTTCTTTTTCATAAACTGAATGTAAATTTTTAATAATATATAATAAACGTAACCTCGCGCATATACCATCTGCCAGTTGTTAAGTGCCCTGCATACGATAAATTTGCATTTTGCATTACTACAGGCTAGTAACAGTTCCTTCCATATGTCGAAATTTTTACCATTGAAAACCAGAATTTTTGCAGTACAGACCATTTTTTTCCCACCAAAACCATCTGTAGGTTTCATGAAATCCATCATCAGACTCTTCAGGAGGATTTTTTATACTTTTATTTTTGTTTCTCAACATCATTACCACCAGCTAACAAATCCAATACATAACTACATCCAAGAAAAAATTTCATGAAGGACAACCACTAACACTGTTACCGCTGTAATTACTGCTACATCTCTAAATCTCTTATCCTCATCTATGAAAGAAGGTAGACTTCTAATTCTCTATCGTTGGTCTTAAAAAAAACTGATCAATTTCTGTAATTTTTGAATCTCCGGACATGCCGATTCAATTTTCACTGAACATGTGCCCCGCTCATAATTTATATTTACTGTCATTCCAAGCCTGTTACATATGCCCAAATTTTCGCAATTATTATTGGTATTGACTTAAGTCTAGTCAATGATTGTTATAATTAAGACATATAAATAAAAAATTCAATATAAATCCAAAAATTGTCTAATTTGTCAGCTAGGACTCTGCAACGGATTTTCTGATACTACCATCATTTCTGCCTCATCCACCACTGCTCGATTGTCTATATAGTTTGGTTTTCCTTTGATAATATGACTGAGAAAATCAGGCTACCATTAATTAATTTTCATCATCCGTTAACGTTTCAATAAATAAGCATTTATCGATAAATCACCATCATGTACATAGTACTTTACCCCTCAACAAAAAAAAACCACGAGATAAGACAAACCACCGATCAACTTCATTGGAAGGATTGTAAGAAGATGCACAAATACGAAAAGAGAAAAGAATTTTTTAATTGAAACCAAAAAGAAAAAAGTTAAGTAAAAAGACTCGACTCGATTGAGAATTTAACGAGTTCTTGGTGCTCAGCGAGGACGAGTTTTATCGTTAGAAAATATCTAAATTCGTTTGGGAAAACTTCGATAGGTACCTACAATTCTTAAACAATTCGAATCGAAGTCATTTTCACGTTCCAAAGAAGCTGGAATTGTATTACGAGTACGATAGATAATCGCCCATGCACTGAGAGAATACTTTTTAATTTTTTTCCTACTTATTTACTGATAACGAAATGAAGCAAAAACTGTAGAATGAAAAGCTCGTTTAGTTTGCTAAGGCATGTAATAATTTTCTAAACGATATTCTCTTTTGCTTTTGGTCTTGTGACGCGTCTTCAATTACTCTACACAGACGAGCGTAAAAAAAATATGTCTTTTAATCAAAAGACAAGACTACAAAGATGTTGAATTTTTTTTTTTTTTTTTGATATTGAAAGCTACTCGAGCATTGTTCGTTACTCTTATTTTCGTCGGTTGGGTAAAGTAAAGGTCTAAGTAGAGGTACCTTGGAATTTACAAGAGAGAACGAAACAACGAAAGAGAGTTTCTTTAAATTCGCATCGTTCGTCTCGTCGCGTAGATAGCTAATCTGTGGACTGAATTTTAACACATTTATCAAGTTCGTTTTCGCGTTTCCATTAATCATTTATGTCTCCGGTTCAGTTTGGTTCGTTGTGCTAACGTATAACAACAACATTTCGTGCACCTCTAAACCTTGAAATGACAGAATTTCTAGCGAAATTATCGCTACTTTGGGGTCGACTTATTTATAATTCGAAATGGCTCTGGCAGTGGCATAGTTTGCAGGTAAGGTCTAGGTACCTTTGTTTTTTGTTGGAAAAAAAAACTGCCTAACCAATGGCCTGCGGTATTTTCCATTCAGAAATACGTTTTCTGCGCGAGTAATTGAAAATGGAAGATTACAAAGAGAAGAACTTACATATCACAAAATGCTTTTGGGCATATTCCCATCAAGGATGCCAATTTTATGGTGTGTGGATATTCATGTTTTGAACGAAAGCTCTCAATCAAGAAACAGGTATCAACAACTTGATTATTGATGTTTACCTATGCTTTGTGGTTCTGATTAAAGAATAATTTTCTAATATTGGGTTTTTGAAAATCCTATAAGCTCCTTTTTTGTGGCAAAATGTTTCCTTGGAGAGCTGTACGTTTTAATGAGATACTTAATTCAATCCTTCCCTTTCCTAATACTCAACTTTAAAAGCTTATGATGTAATTGTACAAATACTCTAAATTACATTCCGATTATTTACACTCTCACCTATATTACTCTGGCAATGGATATCAAAACCTCTTATGACTTTTTAGTGAATATGGTTTAGTAATTAATTGTCCAAAAAAATATAAATTTTTTTTTGTAAAGTGGTGTATGACAAGACACCACAAAAATCAACGAGCATGAATACATGATGTACCCTGATTAGTACATCAAAAAATTGAATGGAAAATGACAACAGAAGTAATTTTGCAAATTAATCTATTTTAAGGTTAAAATATCAAAGCATAAAATTCATAAAAGTAAATAAATCACAAAGGAGCAAATGAGTAATCGTAGATCATCACATGAAGACCTTGTTTACTCAGTAATGTCACCAGCTCCCTTCTGGTTTCATATTTTTGCCTTATTTCATAAGTTTCTTTCCTATTTTATTCGTGTTTCATTTTATAGTAGTTCTTTTAGTATGAAGCACTTTTTTATGTGTAGTTTTGGAAGATAAGACCTACGTTCTGTTACGATGCATTTCATCTCATTACTTAGAAATGAATCACAAAACAAAAAAAGTAACAAAAATAACAAATGAATGAAACAAAATCACAAAAAGAGGTACTTCAGTTAAATAATATAATGAGATGTACAAAAGAAATTAATGCTAATTAAAAATGCAAGTCATCGCTTTTCTTTGCAGTTGGCCTTCCGTTTCTTTACTTGTTTTGGTGCAGTAGATGATGTTCCTGGTGCAGTAGATGATGTTCCATATTCCACAATTGTTAGCCACTTTGGAGTTTTCATTTGGATGTTTTTTTACTCAGGCTCTCCCATCATTAGTACAACTCAGGATTTACTTTTTTGTATCAAAAGTGAAATTATGAATGGTTTGAATAGTGGCTGTATCAGGGATGGCATTGTCTGCATTGCTTGTACCGGAGATGGCAACATTGGAGACAGTTTTGTGTGGGTGGCAGCAGCCTGCTCATAAATGGCATCTACTGACTGCACCATCACTTCCATGGGCAGTCGGGTAGGTCTCACAATTGCAATCAATGTAGGAATCACTGTCTTTTTTCAAGAATAGATCAATGTGTACGAGGTTGGTTGGTTTTTTGGTAGTCATTTTCCTAAAGTAAAGCTGAAACAAAACAAAATCCATCCGGATGAAGTTATAAAAAATTATCTGTGCATAAAAACTATAAAAACATGTCAAGGTGGGGAGAGCGATGGGGTTTCAGATCTTTTACATGATGCTGCCTCATACATCCATATAGCTTGTATATAGTTGACAAAACTCTTGTTTTTTATACAGTATGGCCCATTGTGAAGGCGAAGAAAGTTTTTCTGAAATATGATGAGGAGCAATGAGAACAAATGAAGAATCTCGAGAATGAAAATAATAACTTACATGCTAAAATCAAACAATTGAGCGTACAGAAAAAATATATGGGGAAGGTAGAGGAGACTAATGTTAAGCGTGGAATGGTAGCAAGAGTCGGGATTGTCAAACAGATTTTTTATGGTATACACAGAACACTCATTCTAGGGGATGGGAGATATATGTCAACCATGTACAAGTATGAACAAGATACCTTACAAAAAATTCGAAATTTTCCTTTTTTTTGGCAAGAGAATCCACTTGGAAAATTGAGAAGTTGCAGAAAGGGTTGTATTAAGAGTATAGATAGCCTGGTAATGTCAACAGAAAGCACTGTATTCAAGAAATTAGTGTTCCTCCTGGGGTCATTGATCAAGGCAGGAGTTGATTATATTTCAAGGTATCGCATATGTGAATATGCCATTGGTGTGGAAGCAATAAATCATTGTCTAAAACAATGTGATGTAGCCAGAATACTCCAACACATATGCATGCCAGAAGAAAAAATAAGGGAAGCAAAAAAAATAGTTACTACCCGGATGAGGTGAGTAACACAATGTATCCTGCTCATGCTCATATGATAAACGTTTGATTTTCAAGTAACAGTGTTGCCTACTTTGAATATCTTAAATTTTTAAAAAATCATAAAAAATCAAATTTTGAGTTTTTACAAAAATTAATGCAGTCAGAAAATAGTACTCTTCGAGGCAAACGAAAAAAGTTATACAAATTAACTTCGTACATTGCAGTGGAAATGAGATATGAGTTTTTGAAAAATTTGAAAATTTCAGATTTTTAAGATTTAAAAAAGAATTTAAAACTACACTTTGTAACATGAAAATTGAAAGTTGGCCCCTGTAATCTCTTTTGTTCGCCTTCATGACCATTGTTCATTAGATGCTTCAATTTTCATGTTACAGAGTGCAATTTTTAACCTTTTTTTATGAGAATTTCTGAAATTTTGAAAATTTTAAATTTTTTAGGCATTTGTAATAGTGAAAAGTTGGTCTTTTTAACCTTTTTCGTTTACCCTCATGACTATTATTTATTAGATGCTTCCATTTTCATGTTACAGAGTTCAATTTTTGATTTTTTGAAGATTTTTAAAATGTTTAAAATTAAAAAATTTTCAAATTAAAAAAAAAAATTTTATCTCATTTCCACTGCAACGTACGAAGTTGGTTTATATAACATTTTTTTGTTTGTTTTAAAGAGAACTACTTTTTAGCCATATTGATTTTTGTAAAAACTCAAAATTTGATTTTTTATGATTTTTTGAAAATTAATATTTTTAAATTTGGCAACACCGTTACTTGAAAACCAAGTGTTTATCGAATGAACAGCATATATTGCGTTACTTGATACTTACCTTACCAGGGGTATCAAGTAGACAACCTCTCGAGCATATTCTTCCTCTAAACTCCTGATCATTCCCTGGTTAATGGTCTTGTAGAACCCTAAAACTGATTTTCTTTAAACTCTTTCCTTCATCTACAGTATGTTAATGGACTGTAACTGCCTAGTTTTCATTGAAAGTATGACATAAAAAATCAGGCTAAAAATTCAATATGGAAACTGAAGAATTATAAATATGCTCAAAAATTAGCTAGTTTCATTATAAAATTCTCGTTTTGGGTTACTAGAGCAGATGCCTATGTTTTCTTCCTGTTGTAGTTTTCCCCAGGCTAGTTATTCAAAGAACATGCTAACATACATATACATAGTTGTCACTAGCTAAAGATATGGTTTCTATTGAAATTGAACACGCTGGCACTGTTGAGAATTATTGAACATTGGTTAATTTACTATTTTTCATTAGTATTTTTTCCTTATTAGAAAATGTAGATTGGGTTTAAACCTAGTGTATACATCTATCCTATATCTCTTTATTCTTGTTTGTTTCGTAAATATTGATAGGTATACAGAATAATGTACAATTGATGACGTGATCTTTGCACAGAATAAATATTATATTCCCATAGGATCGGATACAATATGTATGTGGTAGGTAGAGCAATGTAGTACATCTAGGTACTCAGCAGCACAGAAGTTATAACATTTAATGATTTACAGCCTGTCAGTAAAGTAAAATAATGAGGTTTAAAGGTAAATGATGGAATATCCGAGTGTTATAGCCATGGGCCTTGTATAGCAGACCAGCAGCGTACACCAATTTACTACATAGACGTTATGTTTCCTGCATACGTCAGTTGAGGGTAGAAAAAAATAAACCATCTCCGGGTTACTTTTAACTAAATTAATTTTACTTTTCATTGCGGTTATAATTCATAACATAAATCTCGAGCTAATGTGTTTTCTCCTTTGAGCTTTAAACATTAAATTCTCCAACTTTAGAAATAATATAGGTACTTACTTGTACCTAGTACCTACACAGCAGCCAGCCACTCACCTATCTATGTAAGAAAAGTGTCAAATAAATCATTTTCAAAATACGCAGCATCACATTTTTGATATTTTGTAATATTATCGTCCCCTGTTTCGTGTGGTTAAATTTTTTTCCTCAATTTTCCACGATTCTAAACGTGTTACACAGCCCAAAAAAAAATTCCCAGAAAATTGAAAATTGAATTGTCATATTTATGAACAGGAGGTAAATTGATCAAACCATAAAACTCGAGCAACTCTCCCCTTCTCTTGCCGTTATGTGAATAACATCATAAGAAAGAAAAATGCAGGTCAGAACCTGGTGGGAGGGAAGAGGGAGAACATTTGTGTTCTTCAGTCCAGCATTTTTCATCCTAGAAAAATTCATCAAACACCCTTTTTCAATTGTTTTATAGAATTTTAGTTAAAACTTAGAAATGCTCTTTTTGAAAATGAAAAATTTTAATTTTCCTTCGCTCTATGGGGGCATATTTCCCTTTCTTAGCAGAACATTTAGATGTGGATAAAGTGCACTTCTGATATGATATCTCTTTCATTATCTTGGAAAAATTTGGATCATACGTTGAGAAATTCTAGCTATAGCGTGTATCGCAGTTGGAATGTATCCGAAAATGTTTAATTTTATAATGAACGGAAATTAGAATTATTTTTTTGAAAATGTTTAATGGTAGAATAACAGAAAATTATACAGCAAAATTTCTTAATAGCATAATTAATTTTGTCTCATGAGAGGAATGAGGAGTTCATTTTTATCTACTTTACTATCATTTCTGAAAAAATCTCTGTTTAATGATGTGCACAATTATTGATTTATCCTGTAATGCATTTAAACAATCTTCGAAAAAATCTAGTGATTCCCCATTCAGCTTGCTGAAGTGTTGAATTCCCCTTTTTCAAGTATGTCTCTCTATTTTTAATGTGAGGTTCAGCTGTCCATAAACACGAATGTAGATATTTATTGAAAGGAAATACAAGAAATTCATCTTCAGCGTCGCCCTCTATTATGCATACCTCAAAACAATCTATATAACACATAGCAATTTGGTATTCTCCGTAATCTTCATTTTTTGAAACGCATTTGCTTTCTTTTTCTATCTTCTTTGCTCCTTTATTAGTTCTCATATATAGAGGTGTATTATAATCATCTCGTAGTCCAACACAGATTTTTTTCATAGATACTTCGTCCTCACAAAGGGCTTCGCCTGTTCGGAGTTGTCTCCTAGGAAGCTTTGGCTTCGATAAAATCGATTCTAGTAAATCTCTTCTTTGCAAATATTGAGCCTTACTTTTTAATCTTGTATTGTAATCTGAATCGCATACCTTTTTGTCAGGCTTATAGATATAGTCCATGAATTCCAAATTATTCTCGTTTTCGATTATACATCTGATCTTATCCACAGACATGTAACAAAGAGCTCCAGTGCGGACACGAACTTCACCTTCGTTTACTTGCAATTGTACATCTTTGGCAATCGATTCACTTAATTTGTCTATAATTTCCTCGGATATTTTTCCCTCGTATTCAAAGTGCAGAACTGCACAAATTTTTATTAAATCATCATTGCTGTAATTTTAGAAAAATGAAAATATCAACATTAATATTCAATTTTATACACTTATGTGACTCATTCCTTGGCAAAACGACCCAAACCTTCCTCAATTTAGTTCAAAATTTTTTGCATGAGTTTAGTCTCGGTTGTGCTGTGAAAGAATTTATTTTATTTCAATTCAACTTTAAAGATTCATATTTTAGGATTGGTTAGACCTATGATGAATCTGTTTGCAAGGTTATTAATGGAATTGAAAGAAGATTAGCACAGTAGAAATGAGAGTTCAAATTACCACAAAGAAAAGTTTAAGCATCTGTTTCAAAGAATCATTTTTCAAAATGAGATCTCAATTCTACCAGATTTAGTCAAATTTTCAAAAGAAAACAATCAAAATAGAAATATTGAAGTATCTTGATTCACTCGATAAGTAAGTAGGTATACCTATTACGCGAAATGAAAAATATTTAAGAAATAATTTACCTCGCATGCACTAAAATACAATTTAAAAACATTTGGAGCAAACAGGAAGCGTAAAATAATTCCAAGTACTTGGTAGACATCATCTCTGATCTTTTCATCATAGAAGTGAATTTGAAGTCTTGTCTGTAATATTTTCACATTTTTGTACTTACCTACGTATGTATGTAATGTTAGCAGAACGCTTAAAAAATGTTTGATAATGCAATTGTCACCGTTAATTGGAATTTAGTGCTGTCTGTTTTGAGGTTGACATGTGTTCATCAATGGGAACGTGAAATTACTCTTCGTTGTTTTCAGTGTGTATTTATATACCACTATTTGAACAATTGAACGTCGATTTTAAAACCAATCAGTATCAAATTACGAAAAGCAACTTTTTAACTATTTACTACATACCTGATATAATGTCCATTCGAACCAGATGCTTTGATCTAGATATTCAAACCGAATTATTTTCAAACACGATTAAAATTATGAATTGGTAGCAATGTGAAGAAATTGAGAAATATTTATTTTGTCGTTTCTGAATTCTGATGTTTGATCGTTTCTAATAATTTGATTGTTTCCATAATTTGCATTTCATAAATGATTTCGTCATTTTAATAATTTATTTGGTCATTTCCAATATTTAATCTTTTCTATAATTTGGTTGTTTCCACTAATTAACTGTTTCTAAAATTTTGTTTCCTTAATATGGTTGTTTCTAATATTTAATTAATCCTGAATAAATTGAAGTTGTTTCCATGATTTGGTCGTTTCCATAATTTGTCTGTTTCCAATATTTGATTGGATTCTCAATATGGTCACTTCCAATATTTAGCCCCCCCCCCCCCATATGATGTATTTCATAGAGTATGTCAAAGCTTTTCACTGTTTGAATTGGGAAAAAACTATTCAAAGTTTTAAAAGAAATGATAATCCTTTCTCATATAGTAGATCTGGTGGAAACTTTATATGAGTTTAATGCTACAGTGGTAATAGTTGATGGTGAAGAACCTGAGTTTTTTTTTAGTGAAAAAGGGAGTGTGTCAAGGATACATATTGCATATCCCCGCAATTATTTAACATCTATGGTGATCATATAATTTTGGAAGGCTCTACACCATTGAACTGTGATACTTTCATTGGAGGAGGGAGAATCTCTGATACAACCTTGACTGTTTTAGATGAAGAGAAATTATATCACACTTAAATAAATTTAAGTGTGATATAAATGATATAAAAAACATTTCTGAAATGAATGTAATATACCTGAATGACAACTAAATCGACCAGTTCTACGCTTCTCTTTTTGTATGACGTAATTCCATTAGAAGAAAGAAAAATTTGCATTTGACCAACAGAAAAAAGTATTGAATACCCCTTTTTAACTCTGGTATAGAATTTTAGTTCTCTTTTAAGAATGTTCTTTTTGATGATAAAAAATTCTTCATCTTTGGAA
>FIZR01006878.1:0-42678 GCA_900060175.1 Ferrisia virgata
TACCATCAATTTTCTAGATACAAAAATTACTGTAGTTGATAATCATTTCGAATTTGATATTTATCGAAAACCTACATACTCAGATATTATAATAAACAGCGATTCTACACACCCGATAGACCATAAATTAGCTGGTATTAGATATATGATAGATAGACTTAAAAATGATTAATGGAATGTTCAAATTTTGCTAAAGGTAGCCAATGATCACGCTTTGTTCAGCTTTCTAGAAAAAGTTGTGTGAGCTGTGAAGATGGGCTAATTAGACGTGGAGTACTAATTTTTAGAGATGAATCATCAACACTCTCCAAAAAGCATATTTCCGATATTGTCTCGCTTGTACATAATTTTCATACCCAGAAATTGTGTAGAAGGGAGCAACAGTCAGGATCAGCAAGAGTGAGTGCAAGCTTGGGTGCACAAATTTGAACGAGCCCTCGATGATTTCTTTAAGCTCTGCTGAAATTTTTTTCCACATCATTCCCCTTATTGTAGATAAGATTTGAATACATCATTAACTTTTTTCCACTAAATCAGAACTGATTAATGATGTAAAGTCAATATGAATAAGTACCACACATTTGAAATTATTTCTGTAAAAATAACAATTTCTATATTTTTGGTGTGTTTTTTTTTTTTTAGTTGTAAAACAGCAAATGCAAAAAAGGGTTGACTACTGCTCGAACGTAGCGGAGGTGAAAATTTTCAGCAAAATTTAAAAATAGAAGTTAGAAAGTGAACGTATCACAGTATAAAAGTTGCTGCTTCAAATAAGCAATGTTGATAATTTTTTTCATTTGGAAGCATTTTACCACCTCAAAACTAGATTCCTATTTCAAACTTACAAATGCATAAAATTAAATATTGCATTTCCTTGTCGATTTTTTTGACTCAATTTAGTTTTTAACCACGAGGGAACCTCGACCATCCGGTTCCAATTTGAACGAAACTTAGCTAAATGGAAAGAGTGTGTCTAACAATTTCCGAAACCAAATTTTCATCTGTCGAAGTTCATTTTTGGATTTTTGGAGAAGTTTTAAAAATAGACCCAATTTTAATATTTTTGAAATGCACACAAATGGGTATTAGATTTGGTATATGGGTTTTTAAATGCGATGCTTCAGGATCTTGAAACTATTAAGGTCCAAGACAATTTTGGAGTTTTGTAAATTGATACCAGTGTCCAAAATTTACCAAATTTTAGTTTTTGAACCTCTCTTTCGGAGGTCTAATTCGGGGCAAACGCGTAAGTGGTTGTCAGAATTAAATTCAGCGACCACAAAAATCTCTGTATTAGGTTCATTTAACTTTTAGCTCGCTGGATTTTATACCTGGCTCGCATAGAAAAATGCTCCTAAAACAGAACTAAGCAGATTTTTAAGAATCATTTGTGTTAATGGCAAATTTTCAAAATAGACATAGTTCCTCCTCAAAAGCTTCGTTAATAAAATTTTTTTTCCATGTACCTACATTAAAATATTGGTACAATGTGCATTAATTATGCGTATAGACCAATTAATATACAAATTATTTCCCAAGTAAAGTTTTATTGTCCAGTGTTCAAGTGAATATTTTAGAACAATTTCTAGAATTTAACTTCAAGAAACGCGACTTCTTTAAGAATACAATCTGGCTCTAATGCATTCATTTTTATCCTGATGTAACCATTCTCGCCCCAATTTTCACCCCATGAATTTTTCACTATCCAATACGCTTCTGAATCCACTGTTGCATTGTAGCCAACAATCAAAACATGGTGGGCTTCGATAAATTCACTGCATGTTTTTCTTTCGTAGATTCCACCTGAAAATTTTTAAATAATAAAAATTTTTGTGCTGCAGAAGAAATTAAACACGGTGAACTGTAGACTGGTTACCAAGTAGGTAGAGATACCTTGATATTTTTCAAATTCCGGTTCAGAAGCATCGACGGTAGCTATTAAAGGACCGCCTCCTACCCGTAAGCCAAGGGATTTTTTCATCTCGTTTATATGTACCAAGCTCTTTGGTATAGGATCAATCTTGGTAACCTTAACAGCTTTTTTTTTTGGATCTCTCAAACACACCTTAGATACCTGAAAAAAATCATCGGTGTATTAGGTATTATTTTACCTACATAATTATTTTTATTATGTGTTCAAGAGGTATTGAAAAGTTGAAAAATTTGTATTATTTTAATGATGAAAATACAACGGAAAAAATTTCCAGGGATGAATGTTTATAATGGTCCATCGTTGCAGCTAATTTGAAAAAATTCAATTAAAAATTATAGAATTAAAAAATTTAAAAATGAAGCTTGTGTTTTGAGAAAATTTTAGGCGATACCTGAGAATCGGGGTGAGGGATTGAGCAAAAATATTTACCAGCGAGTTTTATGACTGTAAAAACCAGCTTCCACTAAAAATGTTGAAAATTCTAGCCAAGAAGAGGTTAGCCATTCTTAACCAGTTATAATCTCCCCCCTCCTCCAAACTGTATCTACTTACATTTCCCGTGAATGGATAAGATTCGCTAGTTGATATGCCATTTACTAAAATATAGTCAAGCGCGTTCTGAAGTTCAAATTCATAATTACAATCATTATTGCCCATGCTATACGTGCAATCCACAAGTTCTTGTGCACTTAGGTCAACTAATTTGTCGGTTTTATTTTGTATGAAGCTTTGAGCTTCCAGCACATCAGTCTATAAAAATTCGTATGTAAATGCTTCTTTTGTAAAGATTGTAGGTAATGATAACTAGAATAATAAAAAAAAACTGTACTTACAAGCACAAAAGCCCAGCCAATACCACTGCATTTACCTATATCATATTGATTCTTGACCCTACTTATTGCTTTTCTGTCTACCCAGCTAACAATATTCAAAGGTGGTTTCTTCAAATTCTCTACAAAAACATCATCATCGTGGTTTGAAATTACTGAATCATCTTCTTCTTCATCAGCATGATTTTCATATTCGTGAGTTTTGGGTATTAACGGATTTTTATAATCGACCTTTTATTGAGGGTGTACTCAGATTAATATTACCATTTATAATATTACTTAAAAATAAGTAGATATAAAAGTTAGTAGGTACTTATTAAAAAGCTATTAACAAACCTTGAATTGTTTTTGTGGTTTATGATTTGGATTCAGGATTGATTTAGCTTTTACACAAGATAAGCATACGATGACCGAATAAATTACCAACTGTAACTTCATGTTAGTAATTATAATATTGAAAGATTCAAACGACACGAGTACTTTTGTAATAAAAGTTTAGAGCTTTTGGTTTTATTAACGATTCTAACAGAGAACACATTCGATTGTCGAATAATGTGATTTCAACAGTAGGTACCTATTTATAAAAAAAATTCCACGCTCGTTTGTGACATCACAATTCACCAGTTCAACGATTTCCAGGACATCGTCGAATAAATTATATCATGTTTTTGGGAAATGATGTAGGAAAAGGATGTGAATATCATCAAGCTGATGCTATTTGAGTGATTGAATATGTAGATATTTCAGAAAGTAATGTATACCTAACACTGATAGAGCATGACTGTACAATACACACATTTTTCCATCTGACCTGTGGACACTATTCCAAATTTTTGTGCTGTAGATATTCACTTGGAATTCCAATGTTATGTTTTTGAAACAAATCTGAAACATCAACCAAGTTCTAGATACTCATGAGTTAATTCACAGTCTTCTAAATTGAATGAAACAAGTTCTAAAATGAGAAATCACCCCCCAAAAAAAATTTTTTTCAACCGCCTATTTTTAACTGTCTCTGGTTTCCGATCTCTGACGTAAATGCAATAGTACATTTTTACACAAATGTTCGATAAGCAGATGATAAGAATCGATTATATTTTCATGAAATCATAATTTTTTTCCAGATATTTATCCGAAGAGAATATAAAAATTCAGTTGACTCATAAAATTATGAAAAAAATAATAATTTTATCAGGAAGTATTGGTGATGTATATAGTAACATGATTCATGAAGAACTACTTGTATTTCGAAATTTCAAAAATAGAACTGTCGTGTAATATTTTTCAAGAAATGGCATGACAACTTTGTAAAAGGCTGAATCAATAAACGGACATCGTTTTGTGAAAACATTACTCGTATTAAACTCTGAAGTTGAAACAACTTCGATTCCCAAAATTTTCCAAAATCGATCCACACTAGCATTAGGATGGACCAAATTTTACTTTTTTTGATAATTTGCAAAGGATGGGATCACAATAGTTTCGAAATAATCTCAAAACGACATTTCAACATTATTTTTTCAATTTGCAAAACTAAATCAAAATTCACTAATTTTTATAAATGTTCATAATATTGAAAAAAATTATTTCCAAGAATTTAATTATTCCGCATGTTTACCCGTAGGTACCCAAAATTATTATTGTTGGAAAATCCTTACAACTTCCCCCCTTTTTCAGAGGTTTTTAAAAAATATAACTTTTTTCACAACGTTCTATAAAACTATGAAGGAAATTTTTTTATGAGAAACGCCTTCCTGGAATGGATGTAGGACGTCAATTTTAGATGTTTAAGTAATTGTAATATTTCAATTTTATCTTACACTGGTGATTTTACTCAGGAGTGCTCAAAGAATGGATTTTACATGTTTTTTCGAGATTTTTTTTTGCATCATTAGAAATTTTTTAAAATAAATTCATAGGTTGTAAAATGGGACTTACCTTTGTTCATTAAAGGCCAGTTTTCTTCTCTTGCACTCTTTTCTGGGGTTCTCAATAGGTATTCCAACGCACAAAAGAAGCAGCATTAATGTTTCAGAAAGAAGGGAAAAAATGAAAAGTTGCTTTTGAGGGTCTAAAATATAAAAAATACGACCCGCTGATACTTTTTTTTAAATTAATTTTATCTTAAACGGCATGAAAATGATCATTTATTGAGTGCTTCTAAAAATTCGACTGTGGGAGTTAAAATTGAAGTGCTGCATTTCTACAAAAAAAATTCTTTCAGGCTCATTCCATCTCAAAACGACCAAAAAAGAAACTCAGATCTTTCGATTTCGCTTAAATTTTTTTTTTAAATTCCGCTGGGTGGTATCGATTCATACCAATTTGGCGCAGCTGAGATCGAATATTAATCTGCTTTCATGATTCGACCACCCCATGCTCAAAACTAATCTTCGAATTAGCAAACATTTGAAAAATGTGAGCACCGAAGGGTCAGATTGAGAAAGTAATTTGATATTCGATTTCTGCGGTCTAGAATTTTTCCATTTTTCAGGGGGCTAAGGGGAGAGGACACACTGGAGGAACGAATACAAAAAATAAATGAGTATTCAATTTATGCACAGTGACCTTAAATTAGTAATAATCTGTTAGTCAATACATTTATTCAATTTTTTCTGGATTTAATGTGTTTTGAATTAATTTTTCAAATTTGAAACTGGTTCCGTAAAGTGCAACCAGTTGGCAATAATTCTTCAAAAATTGAAGCTATGAAAAAATGTTTCAAATAAATCCTGTAAAAGATTTATACTTTCAGCAAGTGCGGAGAGTATATGTGGGCATTGTGATTTCAGCTGTGCCCGATTCATGATTGATATTTGTTAGATTACGAGTAGAATTCGTATCTAATTCCTGAAATTCGAAGTTTTGGTGAAAAAAGGAGTTTGATATAGGCAACTTTTCATCGTGCTGAATACCACAATAGTATAGCAAGATAATTGAAGGCACTTATCATCAGGAAGTTTTGTAGGTAGCTATCAATTCATAAATGTAGGTATTGCCCGTGTTGTATTTGGAATATTTATTTTCATATTTCAATCATAAATACAGTGTTTATGCAGGTACATAACTGAATATCTACCAACTACCTGTACTTCGAGGCTCATATATTGCCCACTGTAAAAAAAAAACTAGTTTGCACCATCGTTGAAGTTACTGGGATAAACCCGCTTATTTTTAAAATAATGATAAACTCAATTGGTTCTAAATAGCCATGTCATGAGGTTGATACTTCCAGGTAATCAGCTGCAAATGGCGGGGGAAGATCATTAAAAATGTAAGAAGAGAAACGTGTGGTGACTGATGAAGTAATTCGCTGGGTCAATGGTGTTGTTGTTAAGTTTTACATGGCGGGGAAAGAGAAGATTGTCTCAAACCTGCATTTTTCAACGATACGTTTGCCAAGCAATAATAGTTCGGTCGTCAATCGATTTTGTAGTGAACTTAGTAATTATGTGGATTTTGTTATAACATTTAAATTTAGAATATATTATCAGGTATATGATTTAGATTTCTTAATTCGACAAATGTTTCTATTTTACATTTTTATTCTAGTAAAATATATTTTCAGATGCATAATTATTAGCTGAATATCTGTTTTAGCAAGAGATAGTGAAGAGTGATTTGATTAAGTGAATTATTAAAATTATTATTATTTATGAAAAAAAAGTATTTGTTCACTGGGTGTAAATTTTTAGAATGTTTAAAAGAAAATTAATTCAAGTTCAAAAATAATTGTGTTTTCTATATCTCTATTTCTTAAACTGTACCATCAACTCATTTGAAATATTTGCAAAAGATATTGAAAAAAATATCGTAAGAACCATCAATGAATAAATTTCATCAAAATAATTCGAAATAATGTTAAAAAATTAATATAGAATTTCTTCAACGATTTTAGATACATTTTCAACCATTGTTTTGTTTTTCTTTTCTGCTTTTTTACATATAGAAGTTCCAGGTATATATTTACACCGATAAAATGAACCCCTTCGCACTTCTTCCATTCCTGTTCGCCCTGCAAACAATTACAATTCACGGAGCGGACGATGTACTTACAGGAAAATACAGAATAGACATATCAGTCCGGCCTGAAACAATTTACCCGCCGATAACTAATTACAACGCGAAATTAACCAAACAAGGTTTCGGCAGAGATTACCAAGTGGCTGTATCGCGCCACCACATCATCCCATTCAATCTCCTCCGGGATTTCTATAACAAACTAATCAAAAATGGCGAAACAGGCAAGTTGAAATCTTTCTGGACCAAGTTTGGTGATAAATTTACCGAGTATTATCGTCGGAGAGGTATCGAAGAAGGGAAACCAAATAAATACGAGACCACTATCGCAAATGTAAAAAAAATAATCCTGGGTCTATATTGGAGTAAACTGATCCAGGATGCTGGTGCTAGAAGACCGGAGTCATTAGACGAATTTCTCGGATATTATACTTGGCTTCCTGGAAATTTATTCATCGGCCCGAATAAACGTAGCGATGATCCTGCCGAAGGATTCGAAAAAAATTCCCAAACTATAGTCGGCTCTAGACGGTTTGATAATCTGAAAGATGTTTACAGTTTGATGTCGTCGTATGTGGCTGGCAAAACAATAGATTTCGATAAATTATCGAATGGATTGAGAGATATAGCTAATCTTCAAGATCCTCAAGCTCTGAAAAACGCTGATTGGGTGCTTAATCAAGATGGAAGTTATAAAATTAAAATATAATCTGTGCACAAATATTGACACTGCAACCATTTCTTTCTTCTTCTTTGAAACTAACTTACAGTATGTAATAAGAGCGAATGACTTACTTGTATTAAGCTAATATACTTAATTATTAAATTGAACATTGATTTTCTGGAGCATAGTTTTCTTCTCATTTCATCATTTTGTTCAAAAAAATATCATAATTACATAAATGAATTGAAAAAATCCATAATCATTGGCAAGAGTAGGAAGGATTCAGAGTGGTTAAAGAGTCGACACCCCCAAAAGGCACATTGAATTTACATACCAAATTTCAACTTCCTACCTCAATTTGTAGGGTAGTTATGGGAGGAACAAACTCAAAAAATAAGAAAAACCGACAAAACCCCCACATTTTCGGCGATGTGAGGGAATTCAATGAAGCTGAAAAGTCGAAACTTTCAAAAGGCACACCTAGAAATCTTCATACCTAATTTCAACTTCCTAGCTCAATCAGGAGCGGACATAGGGAACGAACAGCCTTTTTTCAAGGCCAAAAAGAGAGAAACTTTCATATCTCCCTTCCTAATTGATCTAGAAAACTGATTTTTAGATATGTTATGCTACATTGGATTTTTTGTCAATTGGCTTGAAAAAGAATAATTTTTACGATTTAGGCCTCTAGGTACCTCTTCCCCAAAATTTGGGTGTAACTGAATTTCAACTCGAAGTTATCCCCACTTTGGAATATTGAATGACATACCAATGGAAGCCTAAATCTAAAATTTAATTGATTGAGCTCTGTATCGAGCAGAGCAAATGGCTTTTCAATTTCGGTGAAAAAATAAATAAATATCTGACATGTCCAAGCATAGTCGTAATGGTCTTCTAGGAACCTAAAATGAATTTTGCTGTCCCCCCCCCCCCCCATCTGTCGTCGGTCAATAGACCTTATTATTCTGACAATATGACATAGAAAATCAGGCTAGAAAGGCCTAGTTGTAATGTGGATCAATAATAGTAGTGCAGCAGAAAAATGTGGAAAACGAGATAAATCCGGACAAAATTATTGGTGAAGGTTTTTTTTTGCCTCCTCGTACTTGTAAAGTTAGTAATTATGTATACTGACAGTATTAACCCGTTACAACCAGATACAACGTGGTAATTTTGTCACATTTATTAGGTAATTTAAGGGTAATAACGTTACCTTTCCACTGTAATTACTTGTTCTGTAATTTCAATATCTAGTAATCTACTCAGTCATCAAATGGTGTGTGCATAAATATCAAAATTAGCTGTTTGCTAGCTCAGAGCAACTGAGAAGAATTTACCTAGTATCATCAGTCGTTTCTCATCTTGGATTTACTCTATTTAAATGTATAATTTATCATAATTACCTAAGTACGAATTGAACGTGAGTTTATGCTTCATGTTACAAATTGACAATTCCAACGATAGTTTCCTATTATTTCATAGTGTGTAACTGGTTGGAAAAATTAAAATAGGTAATTATTAAGATTAATTTCGTATTGAAAATGTTATCTTCAAGCCACAAATTTGGAAGGTTAGTCTACGAAAGTAAGTACCTACATAACTCCATATATGTGCATCAAGTATCAACATATCAATTAACTGAATTAGAATACGCAAAATGAAACAATATCTTCCTTCTGTAGTAGTAGATGTGTCTTAAACTGTTGTTGATGTATCACAACCTCCACTTATCTAATGGTACAGTGTATTTCGGTAATTTATATCAATTAAGCGTTTCGTATTGCAACCAATGATGATAAAATTTGTTAACATAACGTAGTTTTTTTTTTCGTCGCTATTAAAAATACTAACTGAATCATTGGGTATTTAAAAAAAAAAAATTACGTTTAAAATTTCAAAAAGAGGGAGAAAATCGAAAAATTTGGTGCATTAGCGCGTGTAATAGCGAAGATAAATAACCATAAAAACTGAACTACTGTAAATTTTTCCTCAAGTGCAATTTTGCTATTTGCTCATTAGTCACGAAGTTATTTTCAAAGTGTTTTGTGATCGTGTGTGTGATGAAGCTGGTGAGTAGCTAATTCTAGTGCCCCGAACAGAAGCTCGGAAGAATTTACATGTAAGATTGAATATATTCAAATGGCCATGATATCATTACTCGTGTACTTGTATGTGTTGATCAATATTCAGTCATTTCTGTCGTTTGCTGATTGCAAAAAATATCAACATGATTTACGAGAATGGGATTCTTTTAAAGTAAGTTAATCTTAGATCGATTTGAAAATTCAAAATTCCCTACAATAATTAATCGATTATATTGTTAATTTTATTAAGATTAAATATAACAAAACGTACGCGACACCAGAAGAAGAACGTAGAAGGATGGAAATATTTTTCGAAAATACGATTAAAATA
Organism: Ferrisia virgata; assembly: GCA_900060175.1. Classification (NCBI taxonomy): domain Eukaryota; kingdom Metazoa; phylum Arthropoda; class Insecta; order Hemiptera; family Pseudococcidae; genus Ferrisia; species Ferrisia virgata. The sequence goes on from FIZR01006878.1 coordinate 9,863, forward strand.
GCCAAGCATAATAAACTTTACAAAAAACATAAAGTATTATTTAAACTGGGAATGAATCAATTTGGAGATTGGGTACGTATTTGAATTAAACTACAGACCATAATCATCTTTTCCAATTAACATACCTAATAATTCAAAAATCGTAATGCTTTAGTAATGGCGAATCATAATCATATTTGAAGAAAGACAGATTTATAGAATAGTCTTTAATGTTGGCAATTATTTTTACTCATTTCAGTCTCATGAAGAGTTCAAAAAGTTTTTAGGAATAGATCGTTCAGCTTTGTATCAAATTCCATTTAAAGAGCTTAAATCTTCATCTTATATTCCTATCAGAGGTAGATCAAGTTATTCGGAAAAGAATGATGAGATGAATGGCTTCAAAGTTCCCGACAAAATAAACTGGTTTACTAGAAATGCTGTCACCAGTGTAAAAGATCAAGGGTACGTTTGCGGAAGTTGTTGGGCTTTCGCTACGGTAAGTTCTGAAAATTCTATCGCTTGAAATAATAATAATAATTGAACTATTTTTAATATAATTGTTCCATTTGAAAAAATCACACAGGTTAGTATCATAGAAGGCTACCTATCGATACGTAAAAAAAAATTGATCAGTCTCAGTCCACAAAACCTGATAGATTGTGTTAACGACTCGTCTTGTAATGGTGGCTCGGTCAGGGAAGCATTAGATTATGTGATAAAAAACGGAATAGATACCGAAAAATCATATCCATACCAAGCAAAGGTAAGAATTATTCGAAATAGATGAACGGTTAAGCAACTGTATATTTTAAAGAACTGGCTAAAACTGTTGAAAGTGGATCGGTGATTTTAACTATTATTTTCATATTTCAAATTAATTTTCACCCTTTTCAAAAATTTTCAATTTTTTTCAATGATTTTTTGTTTATTTTTTCCACTTTATTAAACTTTGTAAAATTTTTACCCAATTTTTATAATTTACCGCAATTTTTTATACAAATTTTTTCCAATTTTCAATGACTTTAAATGATACTTTTCTTAATTTCATTCAATTTTTCCTCATTTCCAACATTTTTTCGTGATCCTTGATAAATTTTCTGAATTTTTCACCAATTTTTGCCAAATTTTAAACCTTTTTTTGAAGATTTTCAACAATCCGCTTCTGTCAAATTGTTTCAAATTATGAATTTTTTTTATAATTTCTGTCAGTTTTTGCTCATTTTTCAAATTTTTTTCATTTGTTTTAATCCATTTTTCTCACTTTTTATCCAAATTTTGTCAAGTTTTTAACCAATTTCGATAATTTTCATCAATTTTTTTCGTATTACAGCTGAATTTTCATCCATTTTTTAAAATTTTTCCCCACTTCTACCATTTTTGTGAAATTTTTACAAAAATTTCGATGATTTTCAAAAAATTGTTCTTAATTTAGATCAATTTTCTCTCATTTTTGTCAATTTTTTTTTCAATTTTCATTGATTATTAATGATTTATTTCATAACCAATTATTCAACATTTTTTCATGACTTTTATGCATTTTTCTGCGCTTACTACAATTTGTGGCCAAATTTTCAATTAACAACTTCAACGATTTTTCACCCAATTTTCGATGATGTTCAACGACTTTTTTCACATTTTAGATCAACTTTCACCTATTTTTGAACAGTTTTTCGTGCGACAAATTTTTAACCAATTTCGATGATTTTCAGCAATTTTTATTTCATAATTGTAGTCAATTTTCACTCATTTTCATCAATTTTCAATGGATTTTAACGATTTTTTTCATATTGTAAGTCATTTTTACCCACTTTTCAACGGTTTTCATGATTTTTGATAATTTTAACGATTTTTTTTTGTGATTTTTGAACAATTTTTTCCACGTTCTACAAATTTTTGTCAAATTCTTAACGTTATTTCGATGATTTTCAATAATTTTTTATAGAATTTTAATTAAATTTTCAAGAATTTTCTTAAAATTTTTCTTAATTTTCAATTACTTTCATGAATTTTTTGATAATTTAGATCAATTTTCAACCTTTTCTCTTGATTTTTCCTCAATTTTTGGCACTTTTCACCCATTTTTGTAAACATTTTTACTTAAATTTCAACGACTTTTTTTCATAATTCAAGTCATTTTCACCAATTTTTAATTTATTCATGATTTTTGATCAGTTTTCAAATTTTTAAAGCAATTTTCAAAATTTTTAACGAATTTTTCGTAATTTACGTCCATTTTTAATTATTTTTGATCAATTTTCTGCATCTTTTTACACATTTTTGATTTTTTTTCGAGTTCTCAGCTCAAAAAAGTAGTTTTGCAGGTCTTCCGAAATTAAAAAAAATTTTTTCAAGGTCAAGTTTAGGATTCAAAAATTTGAAAAAATTCTGCAATACTCCTTCTCATACCTTCACTTTTATGCTGAGTTTGGAAAAAATGGGGGGGGGGGAGCGGACGTTTGTTGTTACCTTGAGAATAGTGTATATGATACTCTACCTTCTGAACCAATCTGTTTTCATAAGTTCTGGGCATTCCTTTGATTTAGGTGCAATATTTTTTATTGATTATCCTATCTACCCGTAGAATAATGTCTGTCAATACAAAACCGAATTTGTGGGTGCTACGATCGATTCCTATAACGTATCATTTTCAAGTAATGAAACCTCGTTGAAACGAATTGTCGCTTTGTATGGGCCAACTTCTTGTTACATGGATGCGTCGGATTTCAATTTTCGATTTTACAAATCAGGTTATTTGTCTATAATTGTTATAAAGTTTTGAAAACTAAAGTATTTCCTTTATTTTTAATTCCATTCATTTCTAAAAACAGGTATCTTCAACAGCACAACTTGTTCGACGTATTTAACGAATCATGCTCTGGTAATAGTAGGCTATGGTACAGATTCGGGGAAAGATTACTGGTTGGTGAAAAACTGTTGGAGCCCTGCATGGGGAGAAGAAGGCTATGTGAAAGTTGCTCGTAATTCTAACGTTTGTGGAATCGCAAATGATAATTTTTTCTTTATTTAGAAGTTCGAATCAATCATTCGAAACAACATAACACATACTTAATTTGTTAACATTGTAAAAAATCAATCATGTTGCGTAGGTACTTTGTTATCTGACGCACTAAACTTTACCCTAATCCTTTATCATAATTGTTGGTAGAAAAGTTTCGTTAAAATAATTAAAACGTTTAAGTATCTATCTATTTTAAGTAAATTCATTGCATGAATTATTTTCGAATCTTTATCATTTTTTTTAATGTTACGTATCATATTTTGATCAAGTTCATCTACTTGGTAATTCTCACAGCTGTGAAATGAGCCAGCATCATTTCCGTTGGTAAATAAAACTTACGGATCTACATGCTGTGGAAACCAAAGTCCATGGCTAGATTTCGTCAGCGTACGAGTAATCTTGAATTATTTCTAGAGGAAGTCATTTTATTTGTATTGGAATGTTGATACTCAGTACACGAGATATAATCACATATCAGCGTAAATAGGTATTTTAATTTTTGAGGAAGTCATTTAAACCAACAACGTTGATAAAATTAGATAAATTTATGACAGGTTATCGTTAAACTGAAAATGTCAAGTTCGTGAATCATTTTACTAACACAGAAAACGACCTATTCGAAATATTTAAAAAATAGACAAATGTGATCGAACATATAATTACCTACCAGTAAAATCAATATACCTTTTCCAATCAACATGTTATTACGTAGAAGTTTTTTCATTCGTTGCAGAGTTACTTTCGTAGATGGATGTTTTTTGATCGTGTACCTGTACCTACCTGTTTTGATTTATTACTAGGTAGGTCTAGGTACTTGGGTAGCTATATCCAGGCAATCATAGAACTCAGATCCTCATTGGAATTCTCAAATAAATTCGTAGAAGCCAAAAGATGACATCTTTTCAGATATGTTTGTACGTGTTGATCAACATTCAGTTATTTGTGAATTCAGCTTATTCTGGCGAACATAACGAAGAGCTCCGTTTGAAACAATGGGATTCTTTTAAGGTGAGTTTTTATCATTTCGATTGGAAAGTATTATAATTTCGAATAAAATACCATTGTACTTAATTCCACTCTTTACTACCAGATTAAATTCAATAAAACATATGCAAATTTAGAAGAAGACCGTAAAAGGATGGAAATATTCTTTAATAATACAAATGAAATTACCAACCAGAATAAGATTTTTAAAAAAGATAACGTTTCGCTGGAGCTAGGAATAAATCAATTTGGTGATTGGGTAAGTTTTACCTGCAGTACAGTATTTTTTGTTTAGCCAGGTCATTACAACCGAATTTATTTGCTGGAGTCAGTCGGCCTATGTAGGTTTTGTTTTGACAACGAAAGATGTTTAATAGCGCATTCTGCAAAAATCGTCAACAGTTGACCGTCATCATTGGACGAATTTTGATGGCTTGGAATGACCACAGTGAACGGATTTCATGAAGGATTAATTTTGTGATTTTAGTGGAAATGTTGAGGAAAATTAGATATAGGTACTTGAAGTTCATCCGTTAACAGTGGACCTTGACTTTGTATTGATTTTATGATTTTGAATTGAAATATCGTCATCCGTTGACCCGTCAACAGTTAAGCTTGACCCTGAATTAATTTTAAGATTTCAAGCTGAAAAGTGGAAAATTAAAGACGTTTAAAGTTGGCCCTTAAATAGTTGACCTTTACTCTAGATTGATTTTATGATTTCAAGTCCAGATTTTGAGGAAAATTAGTTGACTTTGATCCTGGTTGATTTTATGATTTCAAGTTGAAATGTTGAGGCAATGTAACGAAAATTATTTGCTCAGAAATCAGTGGTAGAGGTGGATGTAGGTATTGAAGCCTTAGGCTGCGACTATGAAAAGGCGTATCTAGACCAAATTTTAACCTAGTAAATTATTTGACTCATGGAGGAGGGAAGAGTGCGATGCCTTCTCCAAATAAATCATAGGGGTAGTGGGCTGCATAAGTGGTACCAATCGCTTTTGCTTTACTCCTTCATCCTCCATTTTAAAAAACCTCGGATGGGACTGAGAACATGCGAGTCTGGCCCATACGAGAATGGGGTGAAATTAGTGTTAATCGTTTGTACTTGTTTGAAAAGGGGTCGAAATGAGCGGGGGTGGGGATATGCAATTTTCAAGCCGGTGCTAGGGAGTTGAAACTAGTGTAAATCGTTTGTGCTTTGTTACTGCTTGTTTGTGCATGTGCTCGCTGTATTCAACCCCTAAGAGTGGGACTGGGCACATGCATTTTATAGTAGAGTGATAGGGCATTGACACTAGCGTCAATCGTTTGTACTTTGTTAGTGTTCTCTTGTGTTCACCCCCTTCTATCCATATTTGAAAACCTACCCTTGGACACGGCAGGGGTTTTGCTATTTTTAAAGGAGTGCTAGGAGAAGGAAACTAGTTTCAATCATTTGTGCTTTGTTAGTGCTCGTTTGTACACTTATTTATTTTGTTTGTGCATGCTTCTCTCTTATTTTCAGTACACTTTTTGTCCCAATGAGAGTGTTCTTTTAAATAAGGGCAGAAGAGGGTGTGCACTGACACTAGTTTCAACTCCCTAGCACCCTCCTGGAAGTTGCATGCCCCAAGCCACCCCCAAGGATGCTTTGTAAAATAGGGATTGAAGAGGACAAACACAAACAAAATAAATATGCGCACAGATGACAACTAACGAAACACAAACGATTGACACCGATTTCAAACTTCACTCTCACATAGGCAGGGCTTGCATATCTTCAATCCCATCCCAGGTTTTTTAAAACAGGAATGAAGGGGTATAGCAAAAATGAAATCATTGCATGCACAAACGAAGTGCAATCATCTACAAGGAGGTGCGAAGGGACTGAAACATCAAAACTGCCGAAATATGTAGTTAAGAACCCAATCAAGTCTACATTCCAAATCCAAGTCCGTTAGCTAAAATTTGTGAGAAAATGACATTCTCTACCTAAAAGTCCACTTTTTTGGGACTGTCAGGGGATGAAGTGGTAAAGCAGCAGAAAAGTCAAAACTTCCAAGAAGCAAATCTAAAACCTTTAATAAGTGCATACGTTGAATTTCAATTTCTTAGATTAATTTGGGATAGTGAAGATAGAAATGAGTGCCATACAAACTCTAAAAATAGCATAAAAAGTATTAAAAATTATCAGCATCACAAAAAGGAACTGTTAAGATTTTAATACTCCTGTTCAGTTGAGAAGTGGGATATTTTTTTCAAGGCCAAGAAGATGGAAAATTCCATTGATCGATGTATGCAACAAATTTTTTCATAGCTGCAGTTTTGGTAGGAATCCAGCTTGACTGAATGATTTTGAGAGGGAAGGGGAGATAAAAAATTGGGACCTGTCATGCTAATAAATTATCTCATTACGTTCTAGGGCTCCAAAAAAGATTTCATTGATCCAACCTAGTTTTATTTGGCAGTATGAACTAGAAAGTTGGCCCAAAAACATAACACAAATCACATATGTAGGTAGTTTTGCCAGCCTCTGAGCTTGAACAGATGAATGTCGAAGTGTTATGTATTATTATAAAAGTTATGCTTTTTCTGTAGCAACTTTGAAATTGAAGGTTTTTGTGATGACGTCAATTTCACAGATGGGACCCAAAAAGAAGGACCAGGTAGTAGGTACTCAGCTTCTTGTATGGCTCTGAAAGATTTACCATGCTGATTTATTAAATTTAATGCAACTAATAATATTCAACAAGAAATGAAATCATGCAAAATTAGATACATACTTATTTCTTGAAGTGTTATATTACTCCTTCAAATCGTCGAGTCGACAAGACTATCTACACATATGTGATTTGTATTGCTACAACTGAACACCCTGTATAGGAAACAAATACTTGTAATAAACCTTAGATATGTAGGCATCAATTTTTTTTCATAAATGTTTAATTTCTTTAGACACGAAAAGAATTTGCAAACTTCCTAGGAGTGAACGAAGCATATTCAAATCCAAATAATACTCCAGTTGCAAGTACAACTCCTACTTTAATCAAAAGCACGCATACTGCTCCAAAAAAGAAAAAATCTCAAAAAATCGCAACCACTGCGAATCCAAATGGATTTATCTCTACCACATTTCGTCCTCCGATGAAGAATAGCTTTTCTGCTCCTCAAATTAAAAACTGGGTAACTGAAAATGCCGTAAGTAGTGTAAAAGATCAAGGCTACAAATGTGGAAGTTGTTGGGCTTTTGCCGCTGTAAGTTCATTAGCATGTTGTTTTGCATCATGAATAGTACAATATATTATGTTATCTTGTGAAGTTAGCACAAATTTAAAAAATTTTCCAGGTTGCAATTATAGAAGGATATGTGGCCATTCACCGGAAAAAATTGGTAAGTCTTAGTGCACAAAATCTCGTAGATTGTGTTGGGAAAAGTTCTTGCGAAGGTGGATATTTGAACGAAGCTCTGAATTATGTGATAAAAAACGAAGGATTGGCGACTGAAGAACTATATCCATATCGGGGAGAGGTAAAAATTACAATAAAACGTACTTGTCTAGTTTTTATTTTTCTCATTCGTATTGCTTTAATTTCACCCATGAATCAAGACTAAACTTATGAAGAATTTAAAGCAATTTTATACGCGAATGAACATGAATGCTCAGTAAAAATACCTAAACATTTTTAAAATGTATGTTTTGTATTCATTTGGCAGCAAAACAACTGTACAAAGTATGGGCCCAAATTTACATTAACCTCCATTAGATCTTATGGGAGAATCTATTCGAAAAATGAAACTATGCTGAAAGAAATCGTTGCTATGCATGGACCAACTTCTTGTTACCTTGATGCATCAGACTTCAGTTTCCAATTCTACAAATCAGGTAGGTAAATGACTCCTCGTAAGATGTTTATAAATGAGATTTCCAAGTTTACAATTGCAATTAAGTGAAGTAATTCTACATATGTTAATTTTGAAAAATAGGCATCTTCCACAGTACAACTTGTAAGCAGCCTAAGTATTTATCAAATCATGCCCTTGTAATAGTAGGCTACGGTACAGAATCAGGAAAAGATTTTTGGCTAGTGAAAAACAGTTGGAGTACATTGTGGGGAGATAAGGGATATATCAAGATAGCTCGAAATTCCAACGTTTGTGGTATCGCAAATGATAATTATTACTTGCTTGATTAATTGTTTCAATAGGTGGGCTATTTCAGATACAGGGTGATATCTACCTACAATCTTGAATATTTACATGTTGCAACATGAAAATTAAAAAAAAAAAATCCTATTTTAAGATTGATTTTAGTGTGATGAATCTTTGGTATTTTAATTATACTTATTGTTGTATATGTACCAATTTCGAGAAAGGTTCCATCTTTTTTCCTCCCTCAACAACAACAACAACGTATTATCCTTCTGGTCCTTGGAAAAACAATCTTTTCAACATGTGATTGAAAATGCCTGACTAACATGAGTTCTTTATGATAATCATAACGGCCTCTACTGGGTTATTTGTGAAATTCTAAAAAAATGAACAAACATAGAATAAATTGAAAGTGTAATAGAAAAAAAATCGTCCTATGTGTGATAATTTGAATTCAGAAAATATACTTACTTATGTCAAATTTGAATTAAAATGATGATAATTTTGCAGTCAGAAGGTAAAAATTAATTTTATAATCGCAACTTCTCATCAGAGATACAGCTACAATGAAGAAAAGGGAATTTCAGTAGAATTGGATTATGAGCATAACATCGAATATTTAGTATGCCAGTAATGCTATCTATTTCAATATACGTGAAGCTCTGAGAAAAAGTTACAATGGGAGAAAAAACACATGTTATCAAACAAGGGTAGTCAAGATTCAAGAATCACCTGCAGCCTTTTCTCAAAAGAAAGAATTTATATTTGTACATGCATTTTAAAAATATTTCATCCATGTGTAGAGTGCCCACTGTCCAGCATTAACATTACTGAATTTATATCAGACTAAGGAACGCACAAAAATTTTTAAAAAAGTTAAAAATGTGCCCAGTGATATTGAAGAATTGTATTTGATTATTTACATAGCTAGCTACACATTGGTTCTCAGGTAAGGTTAGTTGATAGGTATCTAGGTACCTTGTAGTTGATACTCTCTTTGATGGTACATTTATGTGCTAAAATTGGAACGATACAGAGAAGATTAGCATGACCCCTGCGCAAAGATAACACCCTAAATCAAGAAGCATTTCACATTTTTTGCTCAAGGTTTACTATCAATCGACCAACTCCTCCTTTGGACCCCTGAAACAAGGATCATCGTATCTATACCGGCAAAAATGCATCCAACAATTGTGACATGAAGAACCTCATTGCCCATAGATTAGCAATGATTCTGAGGCTATAACTGGCATTAATTAAAAAAGGTCCAACGTCGAACCATTGACAATATCAGTCACTTCTTGATAATTTCTCAATTCTAAATGTAAACTAAAAATTGGAAAACGTTATTGGAAAAATCGTATATTTTACAAATACACTGATATGACATGTTAACCAATACTAAATACATCTATAGAAAAAAAAAATTCAATAAACAATTGGATACATACAAAAATTTGTTTTCAAAATAAATAACAATATTTGCTATAACAAGATAGTTATAAAATCGCCAAAACAAAACAAAATTTTAATAAAATAGTAAATAATGAAATAAAACATGTACGATAAAAAAATAACGCTCGTTTGGTAACGAAGCTTGACTAAAAATTACATCCTGGTATCCTTCTTATAATATATCTCCGAATTCCAAAGCTATGGGCAAAATTTTACATCGTAATGATGAAATAAAAATACAGTAAGTATAAGTAGAATATTAAAATGAGAAAGATAACAAACAAAAACGAAAAAAAAAAAAAAAAACTCCTACACATAACATAATGTAAGTAAATGTATATCTAATCTTAACTCTAAAAATATACAAATACAAATGAGAATATTTATATTACATATAAACAAATGAACATTTTTATTATAAATATGATATCACGCGTAACATTTTCAACACATACGACAAGGCAGGGCCGGATTGAGAGGAAAATTTCTATAAGGAAATGCAATTACAGATTTCTTCATTTTTGTTGGTTTAAATTCATAATCAAATGTAACACAAAATTACACCTATCAATCATAACAATTTACCTAATAACAAAATATATTTTATATCCCCAAAAAATTAATAATTTCAGTCAACTGATTCCAAACTACCAGAAAATTCATTAACCCAACTGAAAACTAGAGAGAAAAAATTGTTAAAATTGTGCAATTAAGGTGACAAAAAAGGCGGTAATCGGACTTCGTGAAACCGAATTTTTTATTAGATTTGAAATCGGACAAAAATTTACTGAAATAATGATTAAACTTTTTTTGCATCCTAACGGTGCAAATGGAGCAACAAATTTCTGTAAGACCAACTTTTCAAAGAGTGGAATTTGCGAGTTAACGATGCATCCAACAAGAAAAATAACTAAAACTCAACTTTTAGAGCGCCAAATTTCCTGTCTGTCAGAAGTATTGGATTTGTTCTGGAAGGTACAGTGTCTTCTTAATTTTTAGGAGAAAATTTAAAGAAAATATTAATTTAGTGATTTATCCGGAGAGTGAATAAAAAAGGCTATGAAGTGGGTGAAAGGTCTGTTATCCAATGAAAGGCCACTTTTAAACTTCCCGAATTCCTGGCAGTCAATCCGACGCCGCAACAGGATGTTGAAAAAATTTTACCATCATTCAAGAATCTCTCTCGACTACATTTGATTTTTTTCGTATCCCGAGTAAACTTACCCCCTCTACTGATATTTTTCCTTTCGAAGAAATTCACAAACAAACAATACTCCGATCGTGTATTAGTTACAAAACCAAGGGTGCCAACGATTCGTTTTTCTCGCCAAAAACTCGAAATTATATGCACATAAGTACTAACTTACTATCACACGACGACTCTTCATCCAAGCCAAGGTGTAAATACGAAGGAGGGAAGGGGATCTTTGATGGGATATTGCGCCGGTAAAGTATCACACTATTACAGGGTGTCCCAGCTGTATATCGGTTTAGCATATACTACATTTAGAATACGATAATAAATGCTTAGATAAGATAATACAAGTGGTAAATGCGGTAAACGTGGTAATACGATTCGAAGTACAGAGCCAGCAACTGTTGGACGACGAATGTAAAACGGTTTGCACGTGACCAGACTCGACAATGGCCACTTTTGACGGTTTACTACTCCGTTCGGTGTATTCTGCAAATGAGAAGAAGTAGATAGGTTAGCAAATATACTGCAAAGCGTTGAAATAAGATAGAAATGTACGGCGAGTTCTTTTTTGCAAGCACGCTCCGATCATTAAACAAATTGAGACGTATGATGCACAACGTACCTGATTTAATACTTTTTTCGTCTACCCTAATATTATTTATGCTATTAGAGTTTGTGTCTTGTTTCGGCTTCAGCAGCTTTTTCTTTGTGTCGACGCCTGCGGAAAAGAAAATATTGAATAATAAATATAGGTAGAGCAAACACAATATGTAGATGTGAAATTGACATGAAATAAATTTAAAGCGAAATGGTCTCTGTTGCTAGTTAATGTGGTTCAGCAATCTTTTTGTAAAAGGTGTACAAAAAAAAATAGTGTTTATTCTTCCCAATCTGTGGTTAGCTAGTCTGGAGCACTCGTCAAATCTCTGAACCAAATTTCAGTCATCTAGTTCACTTCAAAGGGAAAATAAGCATGGGACAAACTTCAAAAAAAGCAAAAGCCACCCGGAAATTATGAGATGGTGCAATGTGCCTGAAAAATCAAACCCCCTCAGAAATGCACATCTGGAACTTCCACTAAATTTATATGCCAATCATCAATTCCCAACCCAAGCAATTTTGGGCAGACGGGGAGGGGGGGGGGCTAAACACGAATGTATGACATGTCGAAAAGTGGTCTTATCAGTCGTCCAGGACCCCAAAACAGATTTTTCTGACAACCGATAAATCATTATAGTCTGAATTTTTTAAACATTATCTGGTAGAGAAGTAGGGTAAAAAAATATATAGTACGACTTTTAAACATCATTGTGAGCATTTTGCCTCTCTCTGCTCCAGCATAAGTCCATATTTCATCTGAAATATTTTTCAACATTCAGCATTTTGAAACATTGCTTGGCATTTTTTATAATGCTCAATTTTTTGCAACAGCATAGATTTGCCAACACTTGATCATTAGGAGTTGATGGTAAACTGTGGACTGTTAAGAGATAACCAATAATAATGAATCATCAACATCGCTACCATCAAGATTTGGACTGATGACTCTTGACGGTCTAGATCCATCAACACTTGACCATCAATAGTTGGTAATCAACTGTAGACTGTCAAAAGTTGACCATCAATGGTGGATTATCATGATCCAGACTGCCAACAGTGATCTGTCAACAATTGATCATCAGTATCCGAACTAACAACATCTTAAACATCACCTTGAATGTTGGGAAAAAAGTGCCAGACATATTTCTTAATTTCGTGTCATCTCTTTCCTGGTTCTAATAAAAGTCCAAAATTTCTTTTGAAGTGACATAACTTTAAAAGGAATTGTGATTTATTTCTAACAAAAGAATTTTGAAAATTACTTAGCATTTTTTTTTATAACATTCAACTTCTTGGTTGAACATAATCCAACTGTTGACTATCCAGATGTTAATAACTCAGAGTAGCTGACCATCAATGTTAAGGCCATCCCATCCATCAAAATCTGAACAATCTGGATTTTGACTGTCCAGATCTTGATAATCCACTGTTGATGGTCTATTGTTGACAATCAACTGTTTAAGATCAACTGAAGAAACATCTTTTGATGTTAATATGTAGTACCACTTGTTACATTATTTAAAATGCTGAAAAAAAATTTTCGAACATCCAAAAGTTCGCAACAATTTTTAAAATATAAATTTACATGAATTTTCAAAAAAAAAAGCATAAAACAAAATTTGATTTTAAATTATTGGCTATAATCTCGGAAGAAATGAATTTTTAGGTGAGCAGGTATCTGTAAAAAAGTCCAGCTAATTATTATTCTAGTTGCAACGTCAATATCGATTCGATCCAGATACCAGATTTTTTTCTTTGAATTTACTTCATCTTACTTTATTATTTGCCAGTCATAATTACCTCTATGCTCCGGAGGCCTCGTCGTTGTTGTAGTTGTAGTCGTTGTAGTGGTAGTTGTTGGAAGTGTGGTAGGAGCGGGAATTTCTGAAAACACGAAAATTCGGTTAATTTGCTAGATTACGCTGAACATTCTACCACATACATTTGTATACTTAGACAACTCGTATACGCATATTAACAAATGCTCTTTCTACATCTCTCTCTCGCCCTCTCTCTTGCACATTTTATCTATTTCTTTATATGCCTTGCCACATTCAAAGATGGGCTAAAGTTTGCGAGTAGGATCCTCTACTCGTCCCCTGCTCGCACCATTCTACGATGCGGATCGCGATTCGAGTGTATTCGCCTAGAAGAGCAGCCTAAGTGACTTTTCGATACATGTTGTAAAACGCGAGTTGACGAGACGGTCGCAAAGGCGCCGTCGTCTTAGGCGGAAATTTACCAACTTGTAATAATTTTTCGATCTCGTATTTTATACCAAATATAGCTGCGTATATGAGAGTCGAGTATACGCAATACGTAGATACGTATAAAATGTAAAACTGTGCTGCATAGTCTTTCCTTGTGGGATATTTCGTCGCGAATAAGAAATGTGATACGATTAACGTTTCCAAACTGTTGGAAAACTATAGGCACAGTCTTCCTTCTTTCTTCTAAATACCATACAATCTACTATACACATCTATCCTTATGACTCGACAACGAATATTAAATAATTAACTTTCGTCAAAATTCATCTTGATATCTTTAGCCAGATTTCTTGATTTTAGCTTCTTTTAATGTTGAGCAATTTTTCTGATGCTGATTGTTCAGCCTATGCGGATTTCAGGATTTTATCTACATTATTAGTAAATTTGGTCAGTGATTAAATCACATCCAAACATGCTTATGGATTTTGAGTAAAAATATCGGACATTTTCAGAGCACCAGGACCTAGAAATTGTTTAGAGTAAACAATGGAAGAGCTTGATACTTTTCTAATTCATTTTTGCTGCTGAGGAATGAAATCGATGCTTGTTAGAAAATTTTCAAACGCAAATTTGAATTCAGCGTGAAAATAACACTGTATTCACAAACTACGACTCCAAATTATTCTTATCTCGATTTTCCACAGTTGAACATGAAAAAGGTCAGAGCTTGAGTGAAAATTTTTTCCCAAGTGATGCAAAATAGCGATAAAAGTACATTTGGACTAATTCGTCTTGCATTGTGAACACAAGGTCAAGTTTTGTCTACAGGAGTTCGTTGATGAGATAGGCTCGCTAACTTTTTTCCTATGCTGTGCTTACTCCAAATAACGCTGGAACCCAATTCTAGTGTGTTAAAATAGGGAACATACATGAAAAAAACTCGAAAATCGGCCAGAAAGACTTTTCCTCAAAAAAAAAAACGTTCAAAGCTGGGATGAAAAAGGTTTCCTTAAGCTGCAGAAAATTGAGATAAGACTGTAGTCGTCATTGTGAAGTTACCATTCTTGTAGCAAGAGATAGCATACATCTATTAAATTCTTTAATTCCGACCATACTGAATCGTTTCAAGTAGACTTCTGCAAAGAGAATTGGGAGGTAAATTTGTAGTTGCAGGTTCCAATCTTTTTCTTCCTTTGATTGGTTTCCCTTGAATTTGCCCTTGAACTGCCAACATGAACACACCGTTTCCCCATACCTTATGAGCAATGTATTTCAATTTTCGATGCTTTATATGTATCTTCCACTAGCACTTTTTCTTCTTCCATTCTTTAGGGTATTTTAATAATCTTCTATAGCACCACATCTTGAAAAGCACAAAGTTTTCTTTCATTACTTTATCTCATAATTTATGTTTCACAGGAGTATTTCAATATTGTCCATAAGTAGCATTTCATTATTCGCTTTTGCAGATACAGGTTAATGGTTTGATTTTTCAATACAATGCTCAGATTGTGAAATGCTTCTCTGGCCATACATATTCTGCATTTGATTTCCTTTTGGTCTCTTCCATTGTTACTTATCCATACACTGAGGTAGCGAAATTCTTTTACTTTTTCTATTTCTTGATCATCAATACTTATCTTCATTTCATCATCATTTGTTCCAGAAAAATTCCGCCAACTTTTATTTTTGAAGTATTAGTTTTCAATCTATATTTCAATCCTCTACGATACATTTTGTTGACCATCTTCTGCATTTGCGCTTCGCTGTTGGCAATTATTACTCCATTGTCTGTGTATGGCATAGTGGTGTGGTGGTTATTATGCTGAGCTAGCCATCCAGAAACCTCGGGTTCAATCCCTGAGCTGAGGGCAAATTTTTGCCCTACAGGATCAAAGGTTTGTTCTAGCCTAGGGTTACACTGTGGGTCTCTATGGGCTATAACATTGCATCCTCAAGAGATACCACTCCATCAGGGACTGGGAGTGTATGTGAATATGACAAACCAGGAGAATTGTGCGTGTCCTAATCATGTGGGGTAGTAACGTATTCCTCGACAAGCTTGGAGCTAATGAACAGGTGATGGAAAGTACAGGAATGCAGTGAGCCGAAGACTACATTTCAAGTTAATATCATCAATCTATTTTATACAGAAGAACAGCAAAACACCACCAACCTACTAGTACTAGGTTCAAAGCAAAGAGAAATCTTGGAGACTAAGCAGGCGAACTGCGGCTCCTACAAGTGGAAAACCTTGGCCAAGAGAGTAAACTTTAACAGAAAATCACACCAGAAGGCAACGGAATACCACCGCTATTACTTTCCCAAGAGTTGCATCATGAATGTCAGTATAGGTACAGATGCACGCTGCCTCCTGACACAGAAACTCGACAATGATAACATCTGTGTACCTCATTTCATTGATCATTGCACCATTGATTTTCAACATCAGCCCTTCAATTCTGGCTTCTTTCATGATCTGATCTGCATAATGTGATGAAAAGTCGTGGAGAGTGAACATTGTTGTTTCACACCTCTTTTGATTTGACATTTCTTACTCGAACATTCCGCGTTCAAATTTTTATTTGCACTTTGATTTCAGTATAGGCTCTTATTATATGCTAATCATTATCATCAATACTGTATTTCCTTGGTATTTTGATGAGCAGTTTGTGATTTACTCTATCGAACACTTTCTCTTATTCAATGAAACACGCAATGATGTCCCCGTTTGCATTTAGGTCTCTTTGGATTACAACTTTGAGCAGCACAATTGCATCTCTGCCACCCTTCTTTGTAAAAAATCCATACTGCGTTTCACTTAGATTGTTATCATGGTTCTTCTCAATTCTTGCGTTTATCATCACCAGCAGGAACTTTAATGAATGACACCGCGATGGTTTGATATTCAGAGCATTATTCAGCAGAACTTTTTTTCTGTTGGTATTAGCATGACATTTAGAACAATAAAACCTTCTGGTAGTGTACCATCTTCATCTATTGTGCCGGTTATTATCAGAAGTTCTTTTTTGTATCCAGGTGTAATGTGTTTTATTAAATCGATTGGAAGCGCATCTTCAACTGTTGCTTTGTGACTTTTGACTCTCAACAGCCTTCTATAATTCCTACACTTCGATCATAGGTGCTGAATCTTGAGTTTGATGGTCTATTTGCGAAGGCCATGATATATTTATACTAATTCAAAGTTGTAGATTGTAAAAAAAAATGTCGGTTTTTGTCTAGAAAGCTTGATTGGCGAAACAGGACCGCTACCTATTTTCCTAAGCAATGTTCTCAAAAAATAACGCTTCAACACGATTTAGGAGGGTTAAAATCTGGGAGACACGTAAAAAATGTTAGAAAATCGACTAGGAAATTTTTTTCCAACACAAAAAAATACGGATCATGAGTGAAACTTTTTTATGAGCTTTGGAAAATTGAGATAATAGTATTTTCGGACTGATTCGAAGTCTTAGATTGTGAACACAGCGTCAAATTTACCCTCGAGGGTTTAATTCACGACATACAAAGAGTCAAAATCCACCGTTACAAATTTCAGCAATTTTGGTCTGTACGAAGCGGACAAGTCAAGTAAAAAGAATGAGATAAAAAATATCTCTCAAACTTAAAAATGACTGTAATTGGTCTTTTAGTAACCCAAAATGGATTTTGTTGATAGTCTCCCCTTCTCCCTGGATACGTCGAAGTTTGACAGACCGTAATAGCCAGCTTTTCGTAGGCAATTTCATACCGGATTAATACTTATCATCTGTAAATTAATATTAGTTACCAGGCCTTTTTTTGTCGCTTCTTTTTTGGGAGCACGCTAATTCTCAAAAATTGTAAGTCCTTAATTCTTTGTGACCCTTCCTTACTCCTTGCCACAATGTTTTGAGGAAAAAATGAGGAGAAAAATCCAAAAAATTTTGTAAAGGTTGCCAAAATTGATTTTTTTTTAGTTTTTAGGGTAATTTTTTAATATTTTTGAAATTTTCTTGAGGGGGAGGGAGGGCATTGCGTGCCCTTACGTGCTCCCACAATACATCTTGGCTTATTACTATTTTTGATTTTTAGGTAAATTTTGGACAATTTGAAGCTCAATTTGGATATTTTGAGATTGAGTAGCAAACCTAAAATTTTTAACACTTTTTTTGATATCATTTGGAAATGTTTTTGTCCACCCTTCCAAAAAGGAAAAGCGGACTAGTACTCTGGCTTAACGCTGAAGTTCAATATTTGGAATGGAAGGAGCCTGGTTTCGGCGCCACAGCTCTATACTCAAAATTAGAAGAGTTTCAGTATACGTATCAAAATTATCAAAAAAAAAAATCAGCTAAAATTATCCGTTATTTTTCAAATTTTGAAAATTTCAAAGAACCTTCTTCTCTTTCGTTATCAGGTGATAAAAATAATGGATAAAATTTCCCTCACCCCACACAATCCTAACACCATAAACGACATTACGTACAAAGTAAATGCTTACCAACATGCATCGAAAAAGAAACCAACCTTGAGAAACTTTCAAATCGGAAACGTTATACATATCGAACGGCTGGAATGAGAAATCGAACCAGAACAAATTTTAACTCGTTCAAAAATTACCTCTGTCACAGTGTAGAATTTTATTTCGCCGCAAAATTGTTCCCTCAAGGGTATAAATCATCTCGACATGTTCGCACATTATACTTTATGCTACGAATAGTACACTGTAGATACTGTAACAATAATACAATTTTCAATTCGTTATCGAACCAATCTAACCAATACTATTCGTATTGATCGAATTTTACAAATTTCTCGAAACACAAAGTGACGCGAAGAAAAAGGGTAGGCGAAAAAATCCGCTCGACTCATTACATTATACGTATCGAAACGCTGATGGTACCTACATAAATATTTTACGATCATCTTCGAAACTATTTGCGTAATAAATATAGATAGAGAATTTCAATTAGCTAATTTAAAAACACGAGTTGTCTTTTGCCATCGATGAAATCATTTACAACTACGCGTGTAAAAGGTTTCGTAAATCGTAGTACCTACGTTGGTCGTATGTAGGTTTTGAAAATCGAGCAAAAATGTAAAAACGTTGCGAAGAAAATTAAGCGGATTTTTTTTTTTTTCTCGTTTTTTCCTAACACTTCATAAGGAGCGAAGATAAGAAACCTCTTAATATTCTGAAAAATTAAACGTATCGTTTTCAATCTGCCATATATGTATACCGCACGTAATACACACGCTTATCAAGTTCTAAATGTGTATCGTATCGTATCGTATCGTATAGTACGAGTAGGTAGGTAGCTAGGTACACTCTACGCGGTTAAATCTTCATACTTACTATTCCGTGATACGTAAGTAACAGTATAATATTTTCTCTCTGTGTGTATTCCTCACGGTAGTATCATAATTTATGTTCCTTAAACCTCCTCACTCCAACTCGCTACCCAATATGTCTTTTTTTGCTGGCTGTATTGCTCGTCGAAGCTCGAAGAAACGTGTTCTCTTCTCCAAAATAGCGTTCCGTTATACATGTAAAAGTTTTACGAGATAAGGTACCTACATAATATTTTTAATGTGTATCGATAAGTTATTACGCTCGATTTTCGCGGTTACGTATACGTTTAAAAGTTTAATACACAATATTTTTCACGATACCTGGTAGTTTTCGGTTTATAGTATACGTTTTCTTTCCTTACATATACACTACATAAAGTTGGCTTTCGACTTATCCGTAGCAGTCATATTCTAAAGATACTGCAGATAGACGCGAAATTAAAATTTTAATGTTTGAAATTTTTTATTTTTTAAACTTTTTCTGCTTTTTTTTGTTTTGGATGTCTTTAATATTTGGTTCGATAACCTTTATTAGTCGGTTTTTCGCGGTTCTTGAATATTTTCTCGAAGCGATAAAATCGTCGTCAAAAGATGAAAGCACATTCTACGAAGATAAGAAAAATATTTCGTGTTCATATTAAATACTTTTCACTCCATATTTTTCTATGAAAAAAAAAAATTTTCGCAGTTTTTTGTAGATCAATAGCAATAAGTTCAGCTCATACTCTTCTAACTGTGAAAGTAATTATTTTGAATCGAGAGATGAAATTATATCAATGTTGGATAAAAAATTTAGAGTAAATAAATCATGAATTTTGGGCAGTAAATTCAACTTGTGGAATGATTTTATAAGAAATCGTTCGCGAATGATTCATTTAAAGTGAAAGAATCTTTCCAAATGGCTTATTCAATTTTTCAAAAATTCAATTGCTAAATGATATTAAATTAAAAGAGAGATTTTCAGAAGAATTGTTCGCAAATGATTCATGTCAACTGCACAAATCGTTCCTGAACGACTGATTCAAGTTTGCGAAAATTCATGGTCGAAATTTTCCACTAGGCAAGCAGGTTTGCAATCTTTTATTTGAAAATGACATGAAAGAATCTGAGAGGAACGATTCTTTAGAATCATTCGCGAACGATTTTCACGAGATTATAACTATTGCCCTAGAGAACTATTTTTTTTTTGTACGAACAGTATTCCATAAAAAAGTCACAAATTATCCACCTACTTCAATCGAATAGATCAAACTAAAAAGCGAATCGTTCGCGAACGATATACATTATGCATTCACATACTTAAGCCACTGAATAGAGATTAAAAAAAAAATACCCAACAAATTTCAAGCAGATGCTCAGATACTCAGATAATTGAAAATGTTTAATCATGTGAATCGTTCGTGAAAGATTTCCCATCATTCAATCATTAACACTAAGAAAAATCTGTGGTAAAGTTTTGCAAATCATTTGCAAATGAATCGAAAAATTTTCCCATAAAAGAATCACTCCTCAAACTGAATCGTTCGTGAACGACACTGTACGAATATGAGCATACTGAACTGTGAGCAAGAGCAAACAATGTACTATGTTGAAGTATAAAGTTACATCAGACCGCTTTGTTTAAAAAATTTTATAAATCATTTCTCACTTTTACTGATATGAGAAATTATTTCGATTTGTGTTTAAGAAACGGCTGGCAAACGATTCACAAAACCTTTCAATAAAATGAATGGTTTCTAAAAATTGTATCATTCAAGAACGACTTCACAGGGATGTACAAGTATGAATCATTCATGGCTAGTCTGAAAATGGTGTTCTAAAAAATTGATCACTATTGTGAAACGAATCAGTTGAATCGTTCGCGAACGACTCTAAAACATCACGTTGCATACAAATTCAAATAATGGTTTTGGATAATTTTTTTTCGTGACTGGTTGAGAAAAATTGTCAACGAATTTTCAATCAAACAGATGATGTCTTTAAATGAATCACTCTGAAAAATGACAATTCAACCAAGTAAGATCCAAATCGTTGGCCGATGAATCAAGGCGTGTAATGTGAATTTGCAACGGATGATGAAACGACAGAGTGAATTGTAGACTTTTATCATCAATTCGGTTGTGAAGTTCAGCAGGAATAATAGACAAATAATCTTGCAAATCGTTCGCATATGATTCATACACATCGATGAGAATTTTGAGCAAACAATAAGTCCAAGTACATTTCTACTGAATAACTGATTTACAAAATGAATCATTTGAATCATTTTCCGAATGAACTAGAGTGTTTGAAAATGACTACATTATAATTTTTCATCATCTGAGTCGTTTGCGAACGAATCATTTAATCTTACCAAATAACTGATTCATACAACAAATCATCAGAATTGTTTGTAAACGACCCATCAAACTGAGGTTCAATAAAATTTTCAATGACGATTCAAGATAATTTTTCGCCTACTTAATTCGCAAACGAATTACTGAATCATTGGTGGAATGGAACATATGCTCACCAGCGAATTAAATACATTGGTATTAATTATAAATGAAGGATTACTTGAAAAATGATACAAATAAGAAATCATTTGATTCATTCGCCAACGACTTTATCGTATTGAGCGTGAACTACAAAATGATAAAATAGCTAAATACATTTTTCATGCACTGAGTCGGTCTCCAATGAATGGCGTAATCTTGGCCAACAAATGATTCGGATAATATATCATTTGAATAATTCGCGAACGAATTATTGTATTGGGCTTGAACTAAAAAACTTTGGAAATAGTAGGAGACAATTTGATATACTTACAAAAAATCGTTTGCGAACGAATCAGTGAATCATTTGATCAAAGAGATGATATGCTTGGTAATGACTCACGCACAGTTAGACATTAGTGTAAATCATAATGAAGATAATGATCTATCCACCAAATCGTTCGCAAACAAATCGTTGAATCATTTGGTCGAATTGATCATATGCTCGATAATGTTTTGAACACACTGATTTGAATCATAAGTGAACGATGAATCATTTACATACGATTACCAAACAACTGATTCAAATAACGGTTTATTTGAATCATTCACGAACGACTTCACTGTACTGAACCTAATGTACAAAATTTTGAAAATAACTTGAGAAAATTTTCTAGTATCTGCCAATCGTTTGGCGCTCACGCTCAATAAATGCTCGTAACTTATAGTCCGTTCCAGTCGAGAAGGGACTAAATATGGTCGTTTCTGCAGCTAAAATTTCTAATTTTTTATGAGCAATTTTGTTCTTTGTTTAGCCAAAACATCTCTGAAACAATGCGCATTCCTGTTGTCATTTCCATTGTAATCTCATTTTGATTGCAGGATTTCAATAGAATTAAGCGAGAAAGTGCATTTTAAAAATGGGAATTTAAATTACAAAATCGAGCATATTTAGTCCCTTCTCGATTGGAACGGACCATAAATCATAAGTGAACGATATAACGATATACCTTTTAGAATCGTTCACGAACGACCACTTGAAAGTACCTTGTCAATGATTTCCTAGCTTGCACTTTCAGGGATTGAGAGGGAAGAACATTTGTATCTATAATCGTTATAGTTAAATCCGCTTCAATACGGATACGAATATGAAATTAAATAATCAATCCGATTCATTCGACTCACCGTATAATTTAATGGTACCGTCGGTATCTCCTAAGGAGTTTTTGGAAACGCATCGATATGTGGCAATATCACTGGACGTGACCGCTTTTATTGTCAATTTCATCAAAATTTTGTACGCATTGTCTGTAAACTCCGTATCGTACTTGGTACCTGAAAAGCCAAACGAAAAACAATGAAACGCCGAAGTAAGTAAAATGAAACAAAAAAGACAATCATACCCCGAAAAGGTCATCGTTTTCTAATAGTAAGTCTTCTTTATTGTGTAGCTAGGTACCATAGGGTACGGGTACATTTTACGTATTGGTAGGTATTGTGTATTGTGTATTTGTACGTACACGTTTGTGTTATTTTACCCCACAATTGTGTGTTTCCTTTATTTTGCTTTTGTTTGCAAAGTCCCTTCGAAAAATAAAAATAAGGAAAGAAAGCCAACCAAGCTCGATGTAAAAATATTGTTCTTGTATTAAAGTCTGGTTGACGCTCGAGACCAGCCAATTGGCTAAATCTTTAATTGCGGTGCGTATTTTCGTTAAAACCTGCACTAAAATCAATACCTACGGTGGCTTTATGTGTATCTTGTCCATATACTGACTGCTTATTCTTGCTTTGATAACAAAAAAAAACAAGATGTTCATAAACGAGTCGATATTTCACTTCTTCTTGATCAAATCGTTTCGGTTACAAAAATGATGTTCCAACTTAATCATAAGAAGCAACTTTCACAAACACCCGGTAGCGTACATTTAGCGCAAGAGAAATTCTAATCGCCAATTAGATATAGAAAAGAGTAGATTACGAGTATTAAAATATTTCGAAAATGATAACTCTTATCTAGTTACTCGTGGGTTCATAAGAATACCTGATTTTAAGAGATTCGACATGTACATAGCTGTTCTCAGTTTCGTTCTACGTGTGAAAGTGGTTTGTTTTTTCGAAATAAAAATGAGAAAGTGATAGAGGATTTCCAATCACTGTGAGTAACATTTTTGATTTCATTTGACGAACTGAGAGTTTAATTAATTTTAATAAAAAGATGCTTGAAGAAAAAAAGGAATTTAAACTCGTGAAAAGTAGAATAAGGAAAATGTGAAAACATTTCGTTATTAAATTATAAAAAAAATTTGTATTCTTAAAATTATTCAAACGAGTAAAAAAATCAAATATCACCGAAACTAATTAAAATAAATTTTTGGAACCTTATAAATATAGATTTTGTGCCCCGGGTTCGAAATTTTTCTAAAATTTCTCGTACTAATTTACAGAACACTGAAAGCCGAACTGCAGCCTCCATAATGCATGCATCGTATGCCTTAATCTTGCTACTGATCAAAGTAACCACTTCTATTCGCTGGGAACTAGTGGACCAAACCCCAGTCTCCGAAGGTTTCGACTCATTATTCACCAAAGAATGGTACTTTGTTGATAAATCCGAAATGATCAGTACTTTCTTCGGCCAACCTAACGGTACATTTGCTTACATCACCTGCCCGTATGGCTTCGGTAAAACGCAAAATCTCCTGATGCTGAAATCATTTGCCAACGTCGAAGTAGATGAATTAGCGTGTAAACGCAAGCCACTAACTATGTCCAGAAACTATCATATCTTCAAACGATTGAAGATATTTCAAAATACTCAGATCGTTGAAAATCACATGAGCAAATATAGCGTCGTTCATCTTCACTTAAACATCACGTTTCGCAATAAACCGATCAATATGGATAATATGTTACAAGAGATGAGAGAAAAAATACGCGACACGGTGCGAAACGATTTAATGTGGCTGGTAAAGCTGATGGATCGAGTGATAGCTAAACAGGTCAATGTGACCGGTGTGTACGAATTCAAAGGATCCGAGTATTCATTTTTACATAAAGCATTGGAGGGACTTTTGGACGAATACGAAATCAAATGTTGCCTGATGAGTTTCGCCGAAATATATCATAATTTTTTCAAAAAACCTGTTATAATTTTAATCGACGATTACGATTTCGTGGCTCACGAGTCATTGACCAGTAACACAAATCCGACCAATTATTATACATTTATCAACGAGATGATCGAGAAAGTTATACCTTCCGACGACGATTCAATTGTTAGATATGGTTTACTTACAGGCCGCACTAGA
Source organism: Ferrisia virgata (assembly GCA_900060175.1). Lineage (NCBI taxonomy): Eukaryota > Metazoa > Arthropoda > Insecta > Hemiptera > Pseudococcidae > Ferrisia > Ferrisia virgata. The sequence goes on from FIZR01006878.1 coordinate 34,562, forward strand.
ATACCTTTGAATATAGGAAAATTGGATAAGAAAATTCGCCAATATAAATTCTTACACGCGCATAGATTTTCCAAACATTACGGATTTCACGAAAATGAACTCCAACACGTTTACAAAAGGTATAGTCTAACTGATGAAGAAATCCAAAAAGCTCGATTCCTCTACGAAGGGTACACCATTACCAATGGATACTTGAGGCTGTATAATCCGTACAGCATCGTGCAGTATCTCGAGCACAGGAAAACCGCCACTGATCATTTTTTCTGGTGTTATGGTCAGCATCATACGTACATATCAGCTTTCCTTAGATCGCCTCTCTATCGTCAAGAGATAGCTAAACTGTGCGATTTCCGAGTTGTGAAGTATGACTCGTTGGGACACTATATGCCTAATGCGTTGGATGTATTGATTGCTTTAAGAAATACCAAATACGCCCTGATTGGCGATTCCCATTTACACCTTTTATTCTCGTATTCGTTCGAGAATGGATTATTGTGCTTTACGCAGCATAAGAATTCGTATGTTTTACCCAATACCGAAGTAAGAGCTTTGCTGCTAATAATGAACGATTTGTACAAACAGAGCCAAAAGCCAATGACCAATAATTCGAATACTAGTGTAAATCTATAGATGTAGTATTGAGAGGACTGATTGGTAATGGAATCAATAGGCTTCTAAATCAGTTAGAACTGCTTTTTGTCCTACTTGGGACATTAAAAAAAAAAGAGGTTGTAACAGCAGGGGAGAATAGCACAATATGGAACAGCATCTTTAAAATGTTAATTACTCGGCTCCTGATTAACTTAGTGAAACGATTTTTGTACAGAGGGAGGCGAAACAACTTCAAATTATAACATACTAAAAGCCCTACTTGATTGGACTTTTCATCTCTTCACAATTTGAGGAAATCAAAAATGCCCACTTCAAAATTTGAAAAGAAAAGTCACCTAATATGGAATAGTTCATTTTTCCAAAAACATACATGATTTCTTACGAGCAAAACTTGCAGACGAAGCTGGCACTATCTGCTGCACTTGATACAATTTTTAGCTAAGTGATACAAAAATTTTGAACTACAATAGAAACAAGTGACATTTGATTCAATTTCATTTTCATTTACAAATCTGTTGCTTTATTATATCCTACTTTGCCATCCTTCATTCCATTTATGGCCTTCTCCATATAACTTTCACTGCAATCTTTCCATTTTTTAGGATTTTTTAGCATCTAAAATCAATAGAATAAGTTCAAACAAATGTATTCCATATTAGGCAACATTAGTTAATTTACAAACTCTTGTTAAAAGCTTTTTTTCGAACTTTGCGTTCTTCAACTTTCTGTTTGTAAAACTTTAAAATATTTCAAGTTGAACTTTCCCAACACATGATCAAAAAAAGTAAACAAAAACACTTGTAAAATCACGAGAAGTGAACAGATCATTGTGATTTTTGGTATGGAGCTTTGTTATACCATACTACATCTAGTTCTGGTGGAATTTCGAGAGAGCGCTAAATACCGACGTCATAACACCGCTATTGCATATTTGGAATCTATTCCATGTTTAGCTATTCTCCTCTACTCACTTTAAAGCTTTACTATCTTACAATATGCATAGAAACGCGCCAAAGTCACCTCTTATCTCAACTTTAGATAAAACAAAAGAGTATTTCGTTTTGCCAAATTATTCAAACAATATCTTGACTGCCAAAGAAATTATGAGAAAATCAAGCACTTTCTATTATATGTTACCAGTCAAACCCAAATTCCAAATAAACGTGAATTTCCATATGCCGAACAAAAATACCTCGAGGGCCTTAAGATATTTTAGTTCGTCCTAGGACAAACCAGTTATGCCTAAATTAAACTGGAACATTCTAAGAGCCATAGCATGTTCCAGTTCATTCTTGGACAAAACCAGTTTTGCCTAGATCAAACTAGAGCATCTTAAGCATCATAGGATGTTCTAGTTCATCCCAGGACAAACTGGTTCCACCTACGCCTCAAACTATGACAAAGCAGTTTTACCTCAGTTAAACTTTTTTCACCTAGGCTAAACTAGAACATCTTTAGAGCCATACCATGTTCTAGTTGATCCTAGTACTAACCAGTTACGTATAAGCCAAACTGGTTTAACCTAGATTAAACCATAATATTTTAAAACCAGTAGGAAGTTCTATTTTGACCTAGGAAACCCCAGTTCTGTCGGCGAATACTTTAGGAATTACTAGTTTATCCTAACAAAATTTGTCCAAACTGATTTTATCTGCGGATATTTTAGAAAAAACTGGTACATCTGGTGGGGAATAGGGCAGACTGGTTTTATTTAATAAAAGTATTCTAAGGAAAACCAGTTTATCCCATAATATCTTAACTAGGCTAAACTAGTTCATCTTATTCCTTATCGGATATATGAGTTTTTCCCAAAATTTTCGCATGTCAAACTAGTTAGGAGAAATTTTTTGGGATAAATTAGGGATTCCTAAAACACTCTCTAATAAAACTGGTTTGTTCTAGGACAAACTACAACATCCTACAGTCCTTAGTTGAAACAGGATTTTCCTACGAAGAACTGGAATATACTATGGCTTTTAGAATGTTCTATTTTGGCCTATGTGAAACTAACTTGTAGAACAAAATTTGAGCTTGACTAGTATCATATATTCAATTAAAAATTTTTACTTTCTGAAATTACACATTACACAATTTTATTATCACTTTTTCTCAAGTTCATGTGAGGCTTGTAATCATCAAACTGCATTTGCCTCAACTCGGATTCCAAAAATATCCCCTTCAATTAAGCTACCAGATATAACCGCTTTGGCTAAAGTTAGGATATGGCTTGAAATGAGCGTTAAAAACTTTTTTAATATTTCTTGATATATAAGCTTCAAAATTTTCATATATCGATATATTGTGGCTTCTTTGACCATGTTACTAAAACTTTGGATATAATTAAAAAACATTCACCTAGGTTATATTGCCTTTGCCCACAAATCGGGCGACATTAACATTAAAAATTTAACAACAGTTCCAAGCAAACATTTACTTTTAACAATCATCTTCTCAAAATATGAAATATGGCCTCTTATGACCACTACAAATCTTACCAGGATTTCATAAATCAAACTAAGTGCATTGAAATCAATTCAAGTACACTTGCCCTACCCCCAATGAGGTGCCACAAAAATCACGAAAATTCGTCAAGTTATAAATTTTATGTTTAATCTGAAATACATACATTGACACATATTATGCTGAGACTGTCCTAATTGTGGGTCGAGGTTTTACAAACCAATTGATAAAATGTGATCATCCAAAAGATAAGAAAGATGTAAATTATCGATCCCAGAGCTAGCCATATAATATCAATACACAAAAAAAACTACAAAAGCATAGAGCTCGCCTTAAAACAATACAAATTAGATCCTAGTCTAAATAGAGCTGAAATAAAACCGCTATGGCTACTTTTACTACGTAGATTCAACGAGCAAAAATCTCACGTATCTGAAATATGGCTCAATTTTTTAATGGGAGACATGATCACCAAAGTTCCAAGGATGGATTTCAAAGTGGCAAAATTTCTATTAGATCCATCGGATGCCGAAAGAAATAAAATGACAATAAAACTTTCAACTTGTACGCAATAAATAAAATCTTTCAATGGAAAGTAATAAAATTTTATAGTCTTGTTGAAAAAAAAAAAATCAATATAGTCATTCAACGTTCTTATTATTGCATTAAACGAAAACGAGGTATCAACTCTTTACTCATTGTACAATTATAAAAATCTAAATATGCAGTGAACATTAGAAATTTCATTAGATTGTTTCATTAAACCTTGCAAATAAGAGTAAGTACCTGGCTATATTTTCAACCTGATTTTCTCTACCATATTATCAAAGAAAATTGACCACCGGAGGAGAGGGAGGAGGGTAGTAAAATTTGAAAAAAATCTTCTATTTGAATCGATTAACAGCGAATCAAAAATTACATAACAAATCTAAAAACCAGCTTTCTACATCAATTAGACGAGGCAACAGATGGTTTCCCATTTTAACCAGATTTTCTGTGTCTTATTGTCAAGAAAATTAGGCCACCTACAGTAGATTGTGTGTGTGTGTGTGGGGGGGGGGGGGGGGGGGTTATGAATAAAATCCATTTTGGGGTCCTAGAACATTATTAAGCCTATTTTTGGCCAGTCTAAATCAACTCATTTGGTTACTTTGAACATCTTTCAAAAAGTAGGTCTTTCTTACATCACTTACTTGAATGAAATTCTGAAAAGTACGGGTGATGAGTCCAAAGGGTGGAAGGATGATTTAGTAAAATGGCAACCTTCCTAAATTAACTCATTTCGTTAGTTTGCACATGCTTCAAACAATACGTATCAATTTCAAAAAACCGAGAATTGAACATTTTGTTGACCTTTTTCGGAAAATCGCTCCTTTTTTTCAAAATTTTTATAATAACAACAAATGTTCAGCACTCTTTGGGCAACAATTGAGGTACAGAAAAATTGAAAGCAGTAATTAGAACCGACGTACCGAGTATGTGAAGAAAGGTCCTGAGGAGGATGGACATAGAAAATGAGACTGCGAGTAAATTTTTAGCCCAATTTTCTACGTCATATTGTCAATGAAAAGGTCTACCGACCTACAGTGATTGAGGGGAGCGAAAAGTTGACAAAATCCGTTTGAAGGTTCTAGAAGACCTTTATGACCATTTTTGACCATGTCAGACATTTATTTTTATTTTATTTTTCCCTCGAAACTGAAAAATTATTTGCTCAGCTCGATACGAACCAAAATTGATAAAATTTAGGGAACCGGCTTCGTTTGGTGGGCCAATTGATATTCTGGAGTGGCAATGACCTCGGATCCAAATTCAGTTGTGCACAAATTTGGGAGAGGGGGTGCTGAGGGGTTAAAATTGCAAAAATTATTCGTTTGGTAACTAATCGATAGACAATCAGAAAGTTACTTAATATATCCAAAAATCAGGCTCCTAAATTAATTGTTTTACCTTGAAAGAGGGCTGTTCCTCCCCTGTCATCTTTCCAAATTTAGCCAAGAAGTTGAAATTTGGTATGTAGACTTAATGAGGGCTGTAAATATGCCTTTTGGGTCAACCTATTCCCCGCTAAACCTCTCTTTCAACATTGAAATGTTAAAAATGTTCTCCCAGTAGATTTGTTTACAAAAATATCCATATTCTCAGCAATTTGATCCGTTTCCTATGCAAGCATAATGCTCACATTTGAGCACAATAGGTCAAGTGAACAAATAATTATAGAATACTTCCTGCATCATAGATAGACCTATCATAACTAGTCTCTTCATTTTAATCAATTAAGCCATTATATTTTCATAAAGAACCAGCTTGTCTCTAGTAAGCAGTGTTACAAATGAAAAAAAAAAAAAAAAAAAAAAAAAAAGGCTACTAATACACTGCGTACATTTCATCGACTCGAAGGACCACGAGAAAAAAAGTAGGAAGAGGAAAGAGTAAGACGGTAAAGACCACGCGAGAAATTACATAAAGGAGGCAAAACACGCCGGTGGCGGAGATTTTAACCATGGGATATTAATGCGATTACATGAAACGTGTTAAGGCGTAAAAACATCGAGGGGAACCGAGCTTCAGACAACTCGGCAATGAAATAAACACAGCCGACAAAGGCGAAAGACGATGTTATAAGGAAGATAATAAGCGCGCCATAGGATGAATTTATAATAAAACGGATAAAACGCCAGACGAAGCAACGGTGCGGTATAATTTTCATCATAGCATAGAAATGACGATTTTGGATACAGCCTCCGTTCATCTGTATTTACGCAGACAAAAAGCTTTCTGCAACATCGTACAGTTAGGGGAACAAATCCAAATAAACGTTGTTTAGCGAATGATGAAAAAAAAAAAAAAAAAATGAAATAATACGAATGAATTTAAAAATGAGATTCGATAATGTAACAGGTCAACGTTTAAATACATTTTACCAAATAAATACCAGCGAAGGTAGGATAAGTTGGTGGATCGTGATGGCATTCAACGTGGTATTTTTTTTTTTCATTTTAATTTAGCAACGAGGCCGTAAAAATTCTTAATTAAAATTCGCGCCGAAATTTATAGGTAGCTTGCGTATCAATCATGTACCATTCAGCTGCATGTAGCTACGTTTACCATACAAAGATACAGAGGTACAGATATCTACTGTACCTGAGATTTAAGGCGGAAAATTTTTCAAGATGACGCAAATTTATAGCTGCATAATCTCGCGAGGGTTAGCATAGTCGATACAAAGTGGCGAAAGTTGTTAATCTGCAATATGTCGAGAGTTTCCTAATGAAAATACCGCCGCCGGCTCCCCTCGTCGTGTATCGCTGGCTATGCTACCTGTTGCTGAACGAAGCCGATACACCAGGACTAGATTACCAGAATGCTATATTTTAACTCCCATTTAAACTGTTATACTGATGTTGCCTATCTACCTGCTATGGTACCAAAAGGTGTAGCCTCCATCGTATCGTGTGTGATTTTGCCATCGTATTTATTCAAATCCCTGTGTTTTGCGAAAGCGCCAAAAAGAGATGCCTTTAAATTTATGAGACAACGTAGACGAGCAAGTTGGGCTTTATTAAAAGATGTCGTAGGTACCTATCGTGCTGCCGTTGTTGTTGTTGTTGTTGTTGTTGTATTTTCTATTATATAACCCTACATCGTACCTACTACCAACCAACCGGCATATAGTAGCACGTTGAAGTAGCAGTGTGGTAATAACGTAGAGATTCGCATTTACCTACCTAACTATACCTTAGAAATACAAAAGTGGATAGGTAATCTTACACACAATATTCAATTTGTCTGAATCAGAAGATATTAACATGTACCTCTTTACCTATACCTATTCTTCATGCACCTGTAGAACTTATAATTGTCATCTTACTGATAATTAATTTCCAAGATCAACGACCTTTTCAATATTTATGTGACATTGCATGGTGTATTGGTATTAAGTATACAGGATCTTAGCTCACTTTTCTCGATAAATCAGTTTTAAATTTTTTATCACGAAGTCAGAATTCTTTGTCCCCCATCCTCGAAGAGCAAAGCAGCCTTCAGCTAAGATTTTCAATCTGGATTTTAAACTATTTTCAATTACAGTAAATTTATCATAATGCACGAAACTGTGTTGAAAAATACCAAAATTCATCTAAGATGTAAGAAAATAAAAAGCATAGCAATGCGTTGCTTTTTGAGCCTGATTTCTATGAAGTAAAGGCAATATGCAAATTGTTCATTTGTGATGTTTTTTCTTGAACTGTGACGATGGTACAGGGAGTTATGAGAGTGTGCAGCTGAAACCTCTAAAAGGCACATTTGGGAATCCTGCTAAATCCACATTCCAAATTTCAACTTCCTCGCTCAATTTGAAGGGGAGATGTAAAACGAACAAAATCAAAAAATAAGAAAAAGTGAGCAAAAAACTATAGTTTTGGCACTGTGAGAGAGTGTGGTAGTGCTGGGAAATCAAAATATCAGAAAGGCACACCTGGAAACTATTTTCAGTATACATATCAAATTTCAACTTCCCTACTCAATTCGAAGGGGAGATATGTGAGGAACAAACTTGAAAATTAAGAAAAATCGACTAAAAAACTACCTCTTTCGGACTGGGGGAGGGGAGGAGGCTGGGTGTAATGAAGCTGAAAAGTTGAAAATAAAAAAGCACGTATAAGACATTTACTTAATATACATGCCAAATTTCAAATCCAAACCTTGATTTGAAGGGCAGATATGGGCGAAATAGCCTTATTTCAAGGTCAAAGGAGAAAACCTTCGTATCCCCTCTCCCAACTTACCCAGAGAGATGGTGTTTGGATGTGTTGTACAACTTTTGGGTCTGTATTGATTGGCTTAAAGAGAAACAGTTTTTGTCATTATAGCCTCTCAGTACCTCTCCCCCAAATTTTGACAGAACTGAATTTTGCCTCAAGATTATCGTCACTCAAAAATGTCAAATCTGATACTATTCTTTTTTTTTTGTTGTTGTTGGGTTCGAACGTCGAGGTTCATTAGCCCATGAAGAAGTATTAAAATCTAAAAACGAATTATTCTTG
>FIZR01006880.1:0-14795 GCA_900060175.1 Ferrisia virgata
AATTCAAGACATGACTTCCGTATAAATACATTTCTGGTGATACTTGATACGTTACTTGCCGGATTGATAAAACGAAAACAAAGTTATGAAAAATTTGTCAACTTTTAAAAATAGATTTTTTTTTGGAAGTATGTTTGTGGGGGGGGGGGGGAGGCGGCAAACAAAAGTTAGCCTATGGGCGGCAAAAACTTGAATACGGCACTGTCTTGAGGTGAATTTTTTTCGACCTCCCGTCACCATTCGTTGCATTCAGGCTTACAGGTAAGTATCATTCACACGATGCTATCATACTCATATAAGTTACCATACATAGCCTAGGTTTAGTTGCGTGTTGCCTTTTTTCGTACACCTTTATCCACCTCTATAAAAGGTACACACATAGGTAAGTAGGCATCACATCTGATGCGAGAACACATCGCTCGCATCGTAATGGTGAAATGCTTCGAAACACGCTCGTCACGAGCCCGAATGAAAAATTAAAACTTAAAGTCGGCGTCGTCGTCGAAAATTTATAGTTTATTATTTATTTTTATTTTTCGGTTAAATGGCCGCGAAGCGACGCGAGTTAACAACAATACGAATGCGGGGGCGCAGGCGGAGGCGAGGGTATATATATACAAAAAAGTACATATGTACCTATCCGGCAGTCTCACATACTTACACATACGATAAGGTTACCCATAGTGAGGAATTTCAGTATATTATAGGAGAGACCACCTTGTAAGCGTATCGAATGCTTGAACCGGGTCTTTCCTCACGCGTCAGCACACCCTGCACCGAAAGAAACGATGACGTCACATCGCGAATTCCTCGCAGCGAACGATACGAGCGAGGGAGGCGGCGCAGAAAAAGCCTAGCCGAGCCGGCCAAGCTACGGTGGCGGCGGCGGCGGCGGGGGGAGGGGGCGCTTGCCGGAGAAAATTTTTACTAAAAAAATGATGAAAATCCTTTTACGCCACGCTACGACCTCCGTACGTACCGTACAAAAGCGACCCCCACACGAGGCCTGAGCGGGTACGCGAGGCGGTGGTGGCGAATAATTAGGCGCGCATATTACTACGTACGGTGAAAGCAGCGCCGCCGTGCTACGTGACGGGTGCGCGGGTTGCGCGCGGAAGCTACACACACACACACACACGCACACACACACACATCGAAAAAAAGATCCTCGTCCCTGGCGTCGCTCTTTTGGCGGCCGTACGGCGTGAGAAAAGGGGCGTTGGGCGGGGTCCTTTGTCGGTCTTGCATACAGCACGCGCGCCGCGCGGACCTCTCTCCCGGGCAACGCGCTATGTGCCCCAATCTCATTCTCATGTCATCTCGACTCGATTTGGATGTCAGCTTCACATCATCATATACATAATATACTTTTTTTTTTCGCTCGCCTCCGCCGTCGTCGTCATCTTCATCCGCGTCTCTTCTTTTGCGAGTAAACACGCGCTAATAAGTCACCAGCGTCGACAGATCGAAAGGTCTCGCTCCGCAGCAACGATGGTGTAAAAGCTTACATTACCTGAACCGGACGAGAGTGAAGAGGAAAATACAAGAAGAAGACAGTTGTACGCGAAATTTTTCATCTCTTTTACTATTCAGAGATGCGCCAATCAGCGTCAATCAATCTTTAAAAATTCTACAACCGTACTATTTGTTGCTCGAGAAATTTATCATTCGTTATCATCTATCGCTTGTCAACTCGCGTGTGCGGTTTTCTTGTCTCGTCGATTTCGCAACGTAACCGAAATAGTGGCCGAACTAATCGCGAGATTTTTTTCGTTTTTTTATTTTTCAATTTTTAATTTTTTTTGAAACGTTTGGGTGCTGCATTTTTTTACAAACGCCGTTGAAAAGTGTTTTGCGTCTATTTGGCTGAAAAATTTCCGGGCGCCTTCGACGATCGTGAAATTCATCGATACGATGAGGATTGTTGTTGGACTTGAATGGACAAGTCGAAAATAAACAGATTGATAACGAGACATGCGACGACCACTCTATTCCATAATGGTTGTGTACTTGTGTTCTCTTCAGTTTTTCGAAGCTGGGTAAGATTTGTATTTATTTTTATTTTTTTTTTTCTAGCCACCGAGTACGTATCTTCTTAATATCCTTAAGAAAATGTGAAAATTTTCCCAATACGACGACGTACGAGTAAAATCTACTCTTTGTTTTAATGTTTTCTCAACGTTCGAGATTTTCGTACCGAGACAGGTTTTCTTTTTGTTCAAATTATTTTCGAAAATAACACCGCCGCCATAAGGTGCAATACTAACGAAATTGTATTAAACGAGTGCTGTAAACACTTCACTCCAGCCCATCTCTCACTCTTTATGAAAATTCGCACCGAAAAGAAAAACCCCTCAAAAATTTGGAAAAATTTTTACAAAAGACAGGCACTGAACTAATTTTAACCTGAAATATTGTTTGAGAGAGATAATAAATGATTAGAAATTTTGCTTACTTGAAAGTGGATAAAAAATTTTTTTCTTCAATTTTTTGGCATAATTTCTTACGAAATTAGAACATTTTAGCTATTCTAACTCAATCAGCTCGTGGAAGGTAATTTTTTATCTACACTTCATTGGTTCATAGATTTTGAAAAATATCTACATTTATTTCTCGATGATTTTTGCCTCTTCCATGACATCGGCATCGAGAAATTTTTCAACAGAGGGGCCAACATTTCGGAATACAGCATTTCATAAATATTGATTTTTTTTCTGTTGGAAAAAAAGGCCTACTGACATGGCCAAAAATTATTCGAAAATGTACTTTAAATTTAGATTATTTTTAATTAATTCCAAGTCAAATTTATTCCCAATACATTGCTATCTGTGTCTAAATTTGAAAAATAAATAATAAACCGAAGAAAGGAAATAAAGTAAAATAAATTCAAAATAATTATATTCATTGAATGTCGTTCGACCTTCCCATCATTCGCGACCTGATATATATTTTTAAACTATATGTATATATATATATATATCAAGACAGGCCCAAAATTAAGGGTAATGTGGGGATGGAGGGGGGGGGGTTGCAAGCCCGGTCACGTCGTTTTCGGTATTTTAAATTAAGCCAAGTTTCGGCCAGTAAAGAAAAGTGCTGTACATGAAAACATAGAAAAATTTTCACGTCGTTCCATTCTTTAGCCCTCGCTTTGTTCGGGCATGCACCATCTTACCATCAGAATCATTATTGTTAAAGAGGAGGAAAAAACAGCATTTGAGTTGAAAATTTCACTATTATAATTGACATTTTCTATAACCCTTTTCCTCCCTTTCAGAAAAAGTCCACGTTGCGTTGTTGAATCTTGTTTGCCTGGAAATTTGTTTACAGAAAATTCGAGAAAATTAATTTTCATACCAACGATTTGCATTTCACAGGTCTACAAAATGAATGAAAAATTATGAGGGTGTGGGGTGGGGTGGGGGGAGGGGGTCATACAAAAAAGGCCTTCAAAGCCGCAGTCAGCCTTCAGTCTCACATATTCTTAATTCGGACCTGCATCAAGGTACATCTTATCAAAAATTCTGGTAATTTTTCTACTTTGTTGGGTCTCCCAGGGCTCTTGTCTACTTTAACATCTTTATTCAGGTACCTTTCTCACTCTCCTAAATACTCGGTACACTTGGTGACCTCCCTTCAATACGCCACTAGACCTCAAGAGTATACTGTGAGCTTTTTTTTTGGAGCTGCCCAAATCGAAAAAACGATTTCTTTTCACTTATCCGACTGTTTTACACTCCCGCCCCCCTCCCACCCGGGAGAAAAAATTTGCAATCCAATAATGGACGAGTTGCATGATTTTTTTTTCAAAATTTTGATGAAAAATGAAACGCGTTTACGTTGAAAGATAAATATTAAGAAAAATAAATAAAAAGTGGTTCATTAGAACAAGACCAAAAGTAAAAAAAAAAAAAATCCTTTGCAACGAGTGTTTAAGATGCGACTTCGCGTTTCGCATTTTTTTCAATTGCATACTTTTTTCGTCAAAGGCAGATTTTTTAAGTGAAATGAATTTTGCGTAATTTTCTCGTTTTAAGGGTTGCGTTGAAAGTTTCTGCATGATTTCTTGAAAACGACCGAATGGCATTCGATGAATTTTGGATAAGTTGTAGAAAACAGTACCCCCGACACGTGTACAGAACACTTTTTTGAATTTTTTACTCCAGATCAAAATTGCATGAGCTTGAAGCCACTCGGAAAAAGTATTCTCGTTTAGCATGATAATATTCTCGCTAGATGAAAAAAATCCACAAAAGGGCTCTGTACACGTGTCGGGGGTGCTGTTTTCTACAACATATTCAAAATTCATCGAATTCCGTTCAGTGGTGTTCGAGAAATCGTGCAGAAACTTCTAACAAAACTAATATGGTTGAAATTTCTCAAAAATGGCAAAAATTCCGATTGAACACATTTTCAAAAATGGATTCAACTGTTCCACTATTTCAAATTAACATTATTCTTTGTATTTTGCTTAATTTGTTTTCATTATCAACTCTCAAACAAAGAAAAAATGGTAAAATTTATTTGTCCAAAAAATACTACCTTGGAGATTGGGTATGCTACCTTTGTAACGCGAAATTCCACCTTAAATAGTTTTACCCACCTATGGTTATATTACCTACCTATCATGGAACTTTTTTTTACGGAAAGTACCTATTAAATTCTTGTTACATAATTTTTAAACGTGCTTGTACCGTTTTTTTTTTTTTTTTTTTGAACTCATGTGCATAGTTTTCAAATTTTTTCCCCAGTTTTCAAGTAAATATGGGCGAGGGGGAGAGGAAAATGGTCGATACCTAGCATAATTAGATCTCGTAGAAAAGTCACCCTAAAAAATCCATTCATTTGAAAAACTACTCGTTAAAGAAACTTCCAGCACATTTCTTTCAATTTTTTGAAATTTTCCAAAATTTCAAAGCTTTACGTTCCGAGTAGGACGAACTCACGCGAGTAGTACATTTCAAAGCATAAGAAATGGTTCAAAGAGACTGTACTCAGAGCGGTCTTATATCTCTTCGAACCGACTTTTTACAGATTAATAGTCTTCGAAATTGTAAAAATACCTACGCGTAATATTTTGAAATTTTCCCCTTCACTTTGATCGAGTATACTAAATCTATGACCATTTTTCTCAGGCTATTTCAAAATGTTCGTCCAACATTTCTAGTAAAAAAGTAGATTTTGATGGGGGGAAAAATCAATCCTTAACCATCGTTGTCGAAATGGAACAACTAACGTAAGGAGGAATAACGAAAATAAGAAAATTTTTTCAGTCAAGAATAATGGAAAAAAAATAAGAATATCACGAAAAATATTAGCACTGCGTAATATAACGAAATTATAACGTTATAGAAAATTTTCTTAATGTATTGTAACACAACGTAACGTAATAGTTGACGAAAAAATTTCGTTACTATTTTTCTTCATTTATTTATTTATTTATTTATTTTGTATTGCATGAATTGTTCACTTTAAAAAGCCAAACACTGAAATAAAAGAAGAAAATTATAGCATTTAAACGAGAGCGCAGGGATGTCACGCTGAGGAGGTTAGGAGGCGTAACTCCCCCCGCCCCGCCCATGTCACCAACTGAGAAAGTTTGTAATAAACTCGTAAATTGCGAAAAGTTGGCGAAAAATTGGTTAAAACAAAAAGTAAAACTATTCGAACTAACCGAAACTTGAAAAAAAAACATTTTAGTGCCAAAAGGGCCAATTTTTCAAAAATTTTCCCTCGCATATGTCTACTATTTGCTTCGATTTTCCGATTAGACGGACTCACAAATATGAATTCATAATGTCCAGTTTCTGGAAAACTTGGAAAAATCAGGGAATCATAGAAATCTGCAAAAGTCAGCGTAAAGTCGGTAAATTTTAAAATTTCTGCTGTAAATATTCAAATTTAAAAAAATTAGATAATTTTCATAGTAAATTTGTGTTTTTGTGGTTTTTTGCTAAAATAAAAAATTGAAGAAATGAACTTTGTTTTACGTTTTTCTATTTTACTTTACTCCAATACCAGCTATCATTTAAGGGTATATTCCGAATACTTTTTTGCCTAACCTTCTCCTGCTTAACTCCCATAAAACCAATGTAAAACGGAAAAATCTACTTCGTATAATTAATAATGGATCAATATTGGTAAAATTTTGAAATTTGAGTTATCGAACACCTTATCTAAGATCGTACGTATGTATTTCAATATATCTATTTATTTTATTTTTTTTCAAAAAAGAAGTTTGAAAATTACGACAAATTCTAGGAAAAATCGCATTAATTTTAAATTCTTTTTTTTTTTAATAAATATAGTAAACAGATTGAAAAGCATATGTACGATTTCAGAAAACGCATTCTTCAAAGTTTCAGCAATGTTTACTCATTATTTATCGTACGAAGTAGGTACATTTTTCTGAAAAGCCAACTTTTACATTGCTCTTATGGAAGTTTACTGTCTACAGCTTAGGCAAAAAAGTACTCGGAATATGCCCTTAATACATTGAATTCTTCATACTCGGTTTGAAAATGCCTTTATTTTGATACCCATCACAGCATGGGTTTTCAAATAAAATTTACCCCCGGAAAACTGGGAAAAATTGATATGGAAAACTTGAAAAAATTGGAAAAAATCGTTTCTGCAGCCTCCTGGACAGCATGGAATTCGAAACTTATAAAAAGGCAATTTTAGCGCTGAAAAATACAATTTTTTCAAAATTTCGCTCTCATTTCACCCCTCCCCCTCTTTTACTCCCGAGTAATTACAACGATTAACCATCAAGAACAACAATTACATCACAAATTTTATTTTTATGAATTTAGCTTCACTTTCAATAAAGTGATGAGCATGTGATGAACAACGTTAATGAAAAAAAATAAAATAAAAAAAAATAGAGAATAGCACTAAAAACCATTTTTAGGAGGTGAAAATACAATCTTAGCTTATTTTCTTTCGTGATCTGGCACTTTAAAAAAAAAATTGAAACTTTCGCTGCTGTTAAAATAATAACGTTACTGCATTTCAATTGCTGGGATGAATAATGGGATCTAATCCAGGAATGATGGCTGGCGGGGGGAGGGGGGTACAACTCTCCCGACATCACGAAAAAAATCCAAATATATGCCATATAACTTCCATCTTCAAATTCCTTCAGATTCAAAGCATATTAGATCTAATTAAAAAAGCTATTAGAAACAGTTGGTTCAATTTTGAACGTAGAGGTACCATTAAGGGTGGGGGGAGCTATCAAAGCGGTTTCTGATATTATTTTCGGTTTATATTGCGGAATCTGCAACCCCTCTTCTCCCCTCACCACATAGCTATTCTTCCAGTAAATCTCTTTTGGATCACGTTGCGTTAAATTGGTTATAGTTCAAGGACCAAGTCATCAATTATGCCATAACGTAATCAAAGGTGAATATTTTTCATTTTTATCTTCGCAGGATCCTAGAGAACTTTGGAATCGTCGGATTACGCATTAATATTATTCATTTGTTGGAATTAAATTTCAACGATTTTAGTCTCAACTAGATCCAAAATAAATAAATTGGATTGATTTTTGAAAAAATTTCAAAATCGGGTTATCCTACCTTCGAGCTTATAATCGTATACTCATTATCCGATGTTCAATATGATCTTCTAATTATTTCAATTCGTGTGTTGGTTGTTGGTGTCCGAAATCTTTATTTAAGAAATCGTGCGCACGCCTACGTTATTTTAAAAAAGCAGGTACAACGGCCTATTTCACTACAGCGTAGGTAACCAGGTACATTTTCTTTTTTTTTGTTTTTCATCAATTCATCAAAGAAAGAGACTACGAGATCCATCTTTTTAGCAACTCATCAAACGTGGGATCGAGTTGTAATTATCGTAATAGGTAGTATGGTAATACTTAATAAGGATTACGATGGTAATTACCTACAAGTAGTGTTAATTAGATTCGCTATAGAGTGATGCTCCAGCAGTACTCTAACTCACTGTTAATAGTATTGTAATAAATGCGTATCAGGCAAACGCATACATTGTACTGATATGGTATTCGTAGAAAATCCAATGGATGGAATGGGTTAATAGCGATAATTCTTCGAAGTAGGTACCTGCATGTTTTTCTGCATTTAAAAAAGACGACAGTTGAGAAAATACGCAGAACGAGATTAATACATTATATTGTACAGTTTGTTGAAAAATATGTAATACGCGAGGTTTGTCGATGAGTGACGGCTTCGCATAAATGTATTATGTTCGTTAATTCCTGACTTGGCAGCCATACCGGAAATGTTTGTTTAACTGATTACATTGTATACATATTTTAATTTTCAAACCGAACCAGCGAATAGAGATGTATAATTATCAAGATTAATTAATTTATATATAAATATAAATTATTAAAACACGCGACTCGGTCGAGGACTGATGATGGTAATGGGCCAAATACAGCAGGTAGACAAATGGCACACTGACTTCTTTGATTATCGCGCGAGTAGCACGATCGAGCATATGTTTTTACTCGTATAGTTTTTTATTCTTCTTCTTCTTTTCATCTCTTTTCTTTTAATAC
The DNA here is from genome assembly GCA_900060175.1 of Ferrisia virgata. Taxonomy (NCBI): domain Eukaryota; kingdom Metazoa; phylum Arthropoda; class Insecta; order Hemiptera; family Pseudococcidae; genus Ferrisia; species Ferrisia virgata. The sequence continues at coordinate 8,552 of FIZR01006880.1, forward strand.
CAAAGACGAATAAATTAGTGCCCGATATAGTATTTGCATCTTACACACATTCGTAGTATCGTAGGAATGCGTTTGTTGCATAGTAAAGGAAACCGATGACATAATCCAGAACCAGATGTATCTGTATCTATGCTCCTCGTACATTTATTAGGTAGAATACACCTAGTGCACTATAACTTATATGTATCTGGCTTGTAGGTACATGTAGGATACCTTTAAGGGTATATTAGCACGTCAATGTACAAAAGGTACTGAGGAGGGAAAGCTTCTTAACTTTGCAACGTACAAATGAAACAAATAAATACTGTTTTCAGGGCAGGAAAAAAGGCACAGGATAGTACGTCGGCAGTGAGTAAATCAAATTACATACAAGTGATTGATGGTTTTGCTGTCCAAAAAATGAGTGAAAAATTGTGTAAAAATTGCATAAATAGATGAAATTTTTGATGAAAATATAATTTTTTAAAAAACATAGGCTCTCAAAAAGTGTTTTTTTTTCAAAAAATTTAATCTAGAGTAAAAGTGATGTGTGCTATAACTGAAACTGAAACTCTCATCCAAAATCGTATCGTAAATATCAATCCACCGTGACTCGATTTTACCCTCTGAAATAGATTACTCACTAACTGAATTCATCAAATCTGATACTAACACTGCCATAGTCGCTTCCGAAATCCTGAACAAATACACCAATCACCAATTTCTATTTACTGATGGGTCTAAAAACTTAAATCTGACAGGTTGTGCTTTTGTTCAAGAAGATGAGCGAATTCTCTGCCCTTATCTTCTTACTTCTCCATTCTCTCAGCCAAACCATATGCAATCAAAATGGCATTCACATATATCCACGACCTCTCCATAAACAACTCAGTAATTTGCTCAGACGACTTTCTGCTTTGCATACCATCTAAAATCTGAATAACAAAAAACAGCATCCCATAGCACAAGAAAATATTCACATCCTCTTATCTTCGTCCCAAAAAAATAGTCCTATGTTGGGTTTTCTCACATAGAAATATCATAGGTGAAACAGCTGACTCTTCCACCATAATCGCATTGCTACACAGCCCTATCCAAAATATCTCTATCCCTCTCACTGACTTATTTTTCTAAGAATGCAATTTTTTGCTTTTTTTCACAATTTTCTGAAAAATTATGAAGGAAATCTTCCTGAAAAGCATGTAGGACATTAATCTTAAACGATTTTATGCTATATTTTAATATTACTTTCCATGATTGAATTCTTAGGAGTGCTTAAAGAATGGTTTTTTCGTATTTCTTTAAGAATTTTTTTTTTGCGTCATCTAAAATATTTTCCCAATAAATTCATAGTAAAATCAGCCAAGTACACTTACGTCTGTTCACGTAAAGTCAGTTTTCATCGCTTGTATTCTTTCCAGCGGTTTTCAATAGGTATTCCAACATACAAAAATAGAGCATAAATGATTCAAAAAAAAAAATTTTTTTTAATTAAAAATTACGTTTAAGAGGCTTAAAAAGATATGTTTTCTATGAGAAATTTTTTTTTAGAAATGAACTTTTTAAACGACAAGTTTTAAGTTCTCCTGAAAAATCATTTAAATTGCATTAATTCATATAGAACTGATATTCTACATCCATTTTAGAAAGGGCGCTTCTCAATAGAAAATTTACTTCATAGTTTTTTCAAAAAATCGCAAAAAACTCCAAAAAATGACATTTTTTTTAAATCTTTCAAAAAAATGGGAATTTTCCAACAATGATAATTTTGGATGCAGATATGTGCAATAATTCTATTTTTTTTTTTTCAAAATATCAACACATTTTTTCACGATTTTTCTCGATTTTTAAAAATTAGTAAACTTTGAATCATTTCTGCAAGTTTAAAAAATTATATTGAAGGTCTGAAATTTTCATCACGTCATTCTAAAATCATTTCGCAACTATTATGATCTCGCTATTTTTAGATTTCCAAAAAAGGCAAAATTGGGCCCGAAAATTTTATAGAAAATTGGAACGTCACAGGGTACAATAGTTATAAAATTATATCAAACGAACGTGGTAAAAATTTCAACCTATACCATTCTCAAAAAAAATTTAATCCAGCACTTGAATGATTTCTGGGTTGACCGTTAATCCCCCTCCCTCCCCAACTCTAAATTTATAATTTATAAAAAAATCGCCACTTCAGATCGTCCGACAGCGGATGAGGAGGAGAATATCGACAAAATCCATTTGGGGTCCTAGATGACCATTAAAACAATTTTTAGCCATGTCAGATATTTAAAAAAATTTTTTCCCGAACATTAAAATCATTTACTCCACTCGATACCAACCAAAATCGCTCCAATTCGGACAATCGGCTCAGTTTGGCGACGGATTGGATCTATACGAGTGGAGACGACCTTAGGTCAAAATTCAGTTATGCCCCAATTTAGGGGAGGAGGAGGTGCTGAGGGGTCAAAAATGCAAACATTGCCCCTTTTCAAACCAATAGACAAAGAATCAAAAGTTATGTAACAGATACAAAAATCAACCTCTTAAGTCAAATAGGAGGGGAGATACGAAGGTTTTCCCCATTTTTGACCTTGAAAACTGGCTGTTCCTCCCCTACCTCCTCACCAAATTGAGCTAGGAAATTTAAATTTGGTATACACATTTAGCGGGAGCCCTAGGTGTGCCTTTTCGGGGTTGCGACCTTTTAGCTCCATTGCACCTCCTCACAGCCCCAAAAAAGTGGTTTTTTTATCCGTTTTTCTCATTTTTTGAGTTTGTTCCTCGCATAACTCCTCTCCGAATTGAGCTAGGAACTTGAAATTAGGTATGTAATGTACATTTAGTAGGGATCCTAGATGCGCCTTGGGGGTCTCCACTTTTCAGTCCCCCTTCACCCCTTCACTGCCTCAAATATGTAGTTTTTTGGTCGTTTTTTATTTTTTCAGTTTGTTCCTCGCATAACTCCCCTCCAAATCGAGCTAGGAAGTTGAAATTCGATGTGTACATTTTATTAGGGGTCCTAGATGTGCCTTATGGGGGAGGGGGTCTCGACTTTTTAGCCTCATTGAACCCTTCCTACTCGCAACGCTGATTAGCGAAAAAGCATCGTTTCGCGATACTTTCTTTTTTTATTTCTATGGCAATTTTAGAATTTTGAAGCTGGAAGGAGGATGTCTCGAATCAAGCGAAAAAGCTGAAAATTTCACCCTTTTTTGTTTGACGTCATTTTGTATTTTTTCTTCACGACCCCTTCCCTTATAACTTTCAAAAAAATCCCAACTTAAATGCCCAAGAGTGTACCAGATCGTGAAAATATTTCTTCTGTACGATTTTCCTCCTATTTTCCAACTTTCCTTTTCTTCCGAGGGCGAAACTGAATTATTCTAAAATGATACGATGGTTAAATCAAAACAGCAGCTTGAATTGAGTACAGAAAAATTATTCGACATAGTAATTAGTGTCAACTTTTTCATCAAATAAAAATCAACGAAAATGAAAATGGCTCGAATGAAACGAAGACTGACATTTTTACATCAATAAGCAATCGATTTGTCATAATGCTGTAATTTTCAATTTATTCCCTACTTTTGAATTACTTCGGCCCAATTTCACAACATTTCCAATATCTTAATACCTTCACTATGACTGGTACTGGAACAATCTTGAATAATATTACAACTAACGCCTATTTCTGGTGCATTATTTTCGAAATAATTAAAACTTCGAAAATCTATACGATTCAAGTCGGTAAAAATACGAGACAAAAATTTTCACCAACTTCATTTTCATCCACCAAAAGAAAGCTATTCATATTCGAGTTGGCCACATACACAAAAAATAACATTTATCAATTAGCAGAATATTTCACAACCTATAATACGCATTACACACGTATAAAAGTATACATAAAGCCAGCAAATCCAGCTTTCAAAAAGGTCGTTTTGTAAACGTATATGAGCGCACGATTTAAACAAAACTTGGGAAATTTTACGCTATCGTTAGCAAACCCAAAAGGGAGCACGAACATCAAAGCGATCCGATAACGTGGCTCGTACATTTTAAAGGGGAGAAGTCGACAACAGGGCATTAGAGGAGAGCAGAAAAAAAAACAAGCAAAAAAATACACTAACAACGTTAATACATATACAAAGAAAACATTTTAACGAACTGAAAATACAGAAAGACTGAGACAGAGGAGAGAAAAATAATGTAGGAAACGAGGAATTTAAACGTAATTTTCCTTCGCTTTATTACACAATGTATCTACATATCGGTAGCGTATAACACGACCCGAAGAGTATTCTGAAAAATACCTAAATTTTCCGCTCAAATTAGTCATCGTTTTGTACATCATCTATGTATATATGAATACGAGTATAGTCGACCACACACAAACGCAGCAAATAACATGTAAAATGTAAGATGAATTTCTGTAGCGTGCGGGAGGATATTTTGGACATAATTAGGTATATATCATAAACACACGTACGTGCAAGTAGATAGTAGGTAGGTACTAGGTAGGTACAATACATCAGTACATTGTATATTAAGCTGAGTGAGCTGAGTGCCTCTATATATACTTATTAGGTACGCACAGACGTAGGTACATAGGTTAGGTATTACATTACCTTTAAAAAAAAAAGTGTGACTCAACAGTTCGAACCTTAAAATTTAACTATCACGAATGCTATACAACGTGCTCTCGTGATTTGACTACGTAATTATACTCGAATAGAGCAATACCAACTAACACACATCGAGTATATCTGTACCACCTAGATCTATCCATTCAAATATATAACCTAATAATTTAAATCCCGATGATGCTAAAAATTTCATTATTTTCATATACTTATTTCGTGTTATTAATTCTTCGTACGAGTTCAAAATAAATGAAATAAAATTTTCATACTTTTCAAAAAAAATGATTATGAAAAGACTTATCTGGTACATTGAAACAGCAAACTCTCTAAGCAAACATCAAAGCGACTTTCGGAAAAACAAATCGACTTCAGATCATCTTTTCGACCTGCAGCAGAAAATTTTATCGACCTTTCAAAACCAAGAAAGCGTACTTTCTATATTTTTTGACCTAGAAAAAGCATTTGACAAAGCTTAGCCACGTAAAATCCTGCAAAAAATTCACTCCATTGGAATTAGAGGTCATCTTGCTTACTTCATCCAAAATTTCCTCACAGATCGAACCTTTCAAGTCCGGATTCAAAAAACTAATTCCGAAATCTTCAACATTGAAAATGGAGTTCCCCAGGGAACACTTCTCAGCACAATGTTATCAAAATTATACCAAAATCCATATCGCTTAGACTCTTTGTAGATGGTATCAACATCAACATACGATTGAAATTTAAATATCCAGTAGTAGCACAAGAAGTTATACAAGAAACACTTGATAAAATACAACATTGAGTTCAAAATTCCGTACTTAACTTCTGAGATACCAAAACACATTGCATACTATTCACACGTAGAAGAAAGATTCACTAACCAGTCCTCAAATTAGTCAACCATACACTTTCAATATAGATCCTGTGCAAAATTCCTCGGATTAATCTTCGATAAAAGACTATCCTGGAAACCCCGCATATTAAAAATTTGCACAAATATCACAAAGAGATTAAATCTTTTAAAAATCATAAAAAATCCAAAATACAACCCTCCTAGGCATCTTCTTATCCAAGTATATAAATCTATTATCCGTAGCAAAGTTGATTATGGTTGCCCTGCTTACCTAAGAGCAAGTGGAAACATCCTATCAAACCTTAATACAGTTGTGAATTCAGCCACACGCATGTGCACTGGCGCTCTGCATTCCTCACCTATAAATAGTATTTTTTTGTGAAGCTACCGAACTACCAACAAATTACAGACTACCACTTATCACAAACAAGTATTAAACTACAGTCATAACAACACCAACTAATCCCATCTCAATCAGAATCACAGAACCAGAACAACCTCAACGAACAGAACATGATTAAAGAAAAAAAATAACACAATAAACCTGCATTGATACTAAAACCTCCGGAAGTAGATCTATCCAGGCCCAACGAGAGGGGGGGGGCAAAAGGGGCAAGATGCCCCGGGCCCCAGCTATTTTCAAGGGCCCCGCGAACTCGCAAAAAAAATGAAATAAAAAATAAAATAAATAAAAAAATAAGCATTCTTCATTTTTGGGATCTCTCACTGTTCGACTTGTTAATTTGGCTCTGCTTTCGATTGAAAATCGATTAGCTCGTATGTTAAATTA
>FIZR01006890.1:0-29793 GCA_900060175.1 Ferrisia virgata
AATGGCCTAATTTGATTTATTACGACGACGATGAAAAAAAAAAAAAAAAAAAACATAAAAGAAATAACGAGATTACTTCCTTTTAGCGAATTGTCCATATTGATGTCTGTAGGCGGCCAAATACGATTATACCTAACTATACCTTTACACGTCGCAAATGAATAATCGAAAAACGTGTGTATAGCGAATACGATTACAATTGATTTTAATGCCTGAGGCTTTGCGGGTTGCGTTGCGTTATGTATATATACCTGGGACCTAGGTGAAAAATCTATGTACTATTCTTCTAACCAGTTGTCAGGATAGCTGAAAATTATATCGTGAGATTAATGATGATGCTTTTGGAAACAATCGTACGGTTCTAGAGCAACATAGTTGTTTACATATTGCATATGGTACACGTACGAACGTGTTGGTAATTGAGTGTATTGTAAAAAGTGTGACTTTTTACCGAGATATTCGAATTGTAAAAAATTTCTTTCCCGGAATGTACGAACTTGTATGCGTGAAGTCGGATGCTTTATGTACTCGCTACAGCCACGAAGAGCCCTTCAAGTCACGCGATTCGCCGCGTACTAATGGTAATTTATCGGATTTCTGACCCAGCTCTATGGTTTGGGATTTTTTTTTCGACAAAAATTTACGAGGAGTAATTTAATTGAACTTTTTTTTCGATCTGTGAGAGATGTTTTTCGTATTTGTTAATTGGGATAACGTTCCAAACTACGTATACGTACCGATTGTACTGCAGATTGTGAAATACCTTCGGTTGATTTCGCAATTCGCATCCAGCTCCTAATGAACCAATTATGTAAAATTTTGCGTGTATAAGTGTTTTTGAGCTGTGTAGTCTTAACGTAAGCTGGTGTAGGTTGTGTTAAACTGAATATGTAATGTGAATGGTGGAGTGGAGGGGGGTTACAGGAAAGTGTTACGTGTTAGATCTGGTTTTATGATATGGAAATCCTGTTCAATTTGTTTGATTTTGAAAATTTTATGTTTCTGAAGTATGCATTGAAGTTATGAGAAATTTATCTATTAATGGTTTTTTTTTTCCTAATTTAATCAAAGTTTTGTTGCTATGGTCTTATTGGTCTTGACACAGGCAGTAGAGTGTTATATACCAAAATAAAATGAGTTACTCAGAAGTGAGGGGAGGGGGGTAGATATGGGTAGACTCGAATCGCTTAAAAGAGTCGCGAAGCAATTGGACTCACTTTTTTTGATGAATCGCATAAAATGAGCGCCTATTTAGTCTGATTCGCAATTTAAAAGACTTGCGATTTTGTGACTCGACTCACCATTTTTCGACTCCCTTTTTACCTTTTTTCTTTTTTGTTCGTGGTTACTTTTCGTTCTTACTTAATAATTTTCACGATATTATATTATTATTATGAGTATGACTGTTTTTTTATTCATTCTTAATCAGTTACTTCATGAATTTGTTATTCCATTAATTTTTTAATTCGTTATTTCGTTGCTTGTAAAGTTTGTTACATTTTTTCCGTATCAAAATATAAATCATATTTATTTATCAATAAAAAAACTACACAAATGAATGAACATACGCCTGTCTTCTTTATCAATAATGTTTTATGTGTCGTAAATAGATAATCACAACTTATGAGTCCGATTCCCATTTATGAACGAATCACATAACAGAATCGAGACTTCAAATTTTGAGTGAATCGCAGTTGAGGAATCAGACTCGCAAAAATCGATTAGTCTGGCCCATCCCTGGGGGAGGGGGGTGCCTAATCACTACTTGTGAGAGGGCAAGTGCGCAACATTTTTTGACATTTAGCGTGTGTATAAACTTCTAATTTTAGATTTGAACATCACGAAATTTTAAAAATTCTCAAAAAATCAAGTGTTGAATTTATATAATAATTTGTACATTGTAAAAATAGTGATGACCAAGGCGAACAACAATGAATTTATGAACTAATTTCGTGCATCGCATCTGAAAGAAGATATGAATTTTTGAAAAATTTAGAAATTTCAAAATGACAGAGTTTTCAAGAAACCTTGAAAAATCAAAAATGGAGTCAATGTGAAAACTGAAATATCCTAAACATGATCGTGACCAAGGTGAGCGAAACAGTCTCGTGTTGGTTCGTATTCTGCCACAGACGTTCATGCAGTTGAGGAACTGCACTGGCAAAATCTGAACCTCCATCCTCTCCCTCCGCCTCATCCCCTTTCCAATAGTTAGCGCTGTGCCATCAGGTACATAAAAATTTCACACATGAGCATTTTGAGAATTTTCATTCGATCACGAATCTAATTGGTGTACCTTGTAGATAGAAATGTTTTTTACAAATTTTGTCTACCTTCGTTATTGAAGGGGCAGCATTTCTTCATAATTTTATATGTTTCTTAAAATAATGGAAGTTGGTAAATTTTCTGTACATTCAAAAATACTGCACAAGTTGCCAACTACGAGGTGTGTTATCCAAAACCACAATTTAGGCTAATTTTTCGTCGGGGTGAGGGGGAAAAGCGAATGATGCAACGTAAAATTTTGGAATGAAAAATTTGCTATAATGGTAATTTTGAATATTGGACCTTGTAGTAGGCAACGTTTGCAGTATTTCTGATTATATACACAATTTGCCTACCTCAATGATTGGGAGGAGTTAATATAATTTGAAGGAATGATGCATCTTCAATATCAGAATTAGACGAAGTGTGTATATGACAAAATTTGTGCAAAAAATCTTTGCCTGCAAGATCCGTCACACAAATTGCTGTTCTATTGAATTGACATTTTTTGTAATTTTTTTTTTATAAAAATTGTGTTGTTTGAGGGTCTCTGAAAAATCGACTACGGGTAAGGGAGGAGAGGGGGGGATAAAATGAAATATTGTGCTTAACCGTATAAAATTGATGTCCTACATTGATTTCGGAAGGAAGGAAGGAAGGAAGGAAGGAGGGGAGGGCGTTCCTCAAAAAAATATCCTTCATCCTTCCTAATTTTTCAGAAAATCATGGAAAATTGCAAAAAATGACTTTTTGAAAAGTGAAAATATTGCTACGTACTTTCAAACTTCGAAGTTACGATGGTTGTAATAAATAAAATCGCCTACTGATGAGAATGATTGGGAATACTGTTTCTTATCTCAGGTGTGCGTTCACATGTTTTCATTTTTTTTTTTTCTGAAAGAGGGACGTAAAATAATTACCTATATCTTCATTTTCGAATTTTTGGCAAACAAAGCTGGCATGTTACATTGTCAATCCTAAAAATATTGTTTTGTCTGTACTCGAAAGAAAGAATTTTTGTTTAAAATCGTGTTCCTAGTATTTTGAAGAAATCCTGTCAAAGCCATGCCACTATGCTGAGTTTATGCTCCAAGTAAGAAGGAAGTAAGGAAGTGGCTTCTACTTAGTCTGTATTTGAACACCTGTTGCTTTAGGAAGTGGGTCTTCAACCTAGCAAGAAGAGTTAAGTATTTATTTTGTCGGACTAATCGTATTTTTAATTAGGTCATTACATGCAATTTGAACTGGCTACGACCTTGCTACCAATTTGTTCCACCATCCGCACATTTATTCGACGTCCTATCGAATATAATAGGCATTTAAAAACACGTGAGTAATTCATTTCGTGTATCCAATTCGAGTGGTGTTATATTTTATTCGCGTATGTTTGAGTGAGTTTTTCTCTTTCTCGAGTTTACTCGCTACTTGGAATACATATTTCAAGATTTCACTAGTTTCTGGTTATTGTTCAGTTAATCATCTTATATTTTTTTAACTTGTATTTAGTGGGGCTTACTATGCGCTTATTAATCAGTATCTGAGTGAAAAACTACTCTTCAGACATCTTACTTTTTTGAACCATATTGTATTGGAATTTGTCTACTCATTCGATTTAAAGATCCAATCCAATGTCAGTCTTTCGAGTATACGTTGTACATTGCAAAAATGACACGATCGCCGAGCAGCGAAAGTCAATTACACGTAGATCCGCGAACTCGAATCTCGAAAACGCTTGCGTAATAAAACGCAAAGTAAGCGAAACAAAAATAGAGGGAAAAACAATCGCGAATCCCAAAGTCGTGATGTTCATTTTGCAAAACGTGTACCTACATTGTACAATTTTCTTTGAAACTTTTACTTTTTCCCCGTAGTGCTCGTTGGCCTGATGGATTACATTTAATTAATTGCGACAACGAAATAAAAGACAAGTTGACAAACATATGTATTACGAGACGACCTTTTATATTTATCGAAAATCACGAATTGCTCTGGACGATGTTTTTCTGTTATGAAAAATTTAACCTTTTACGTATGTAGGGCCAAGAGAAAGCATTTTTATTAGCAGTATATAGCAATAACATATGTAAGAGTAGAAGAAAAAAATGCACGGCGTATACGTATATAAAAAGACTCGGATTTATAGTATACCCATCTTGGCTTTTTTTTTTCTTTCTTTTACAATGTGCGATTAACTCGTACGATATGACCAAACAATGCAAAAATAGCCGGATGATGTTGTGGCGAGTTTTTTTTTTTTTTTTTCCTTCTACGTATGTGTATTTATAATCTCGAGGGTGTGATGGTGAATTAGGTATACTGCGAAGTGTTATCGACTTACCAAATCTTTCATTAAGTTAGCTCTCTATTCTTGAAGATTTTTACTGTTTTTTATTCGGCGTGTTGTGCGATTATTATGTTACTATGCAGTTATTTCGATAACGGTGTTCGTCGCGTATGTAGTACATATTATATACTCGTATACTTACTCGGCTCGTTAATTTTTTTAACATAATTAAGAAAACCGTCGTCGTCGTCGTCGTCGTCGTCGTATATAGTGAAAGTTTACGAGATAGGAAGGAGGAAGGAAAAAATCAAACGTGATATATTATATTATCAACTTCTACACGTAGGTATAACATATATACGCGCAAATTACACTTTAAATCAATCGGTTCTTCGGATCAATTTCCTTATGAAAAGCCAGGATGTGTATTACATTGTGTCGAAGTACTCGTATAAGCGAAAAGAGTTTATGAAACGAAAGGTGTCAATTAAAGTATATTTATTTCATTTATACCAGTAAAGTTCATGTTGTTGGTATCTGAACGAACCATTATCATTATTATTATTATTTTCATATGATAGAGGAAAAAAGAAATAAAAACTGTACACTGTAATTATAGTAATTCTAATTGAAAAATTGTAGTAGTATTAAACAGAAGCAAAAGAATTTATTCATTCGCATTTTAATGGTATATAAATCGAATTGCATCTGTGTAAAGCAACAATAAGCTGTTTTTCACTCAACCCGAAGCAACAACGTACGTGACTTAAAGCTCTGTTGAAATGAAAAGTCATCGTCGCATTGGCGTAAAAATGATTCATTTTGAGTCATAAGAAATCGTAGAATCGGTAACATGTCAGCTAGGTTATCGTGTAAGATGTGCGTACAACAAACCAGTAAAGAAAACTTCAATTATTTTCAACTCGAGTAATAACTACGTATTTCTATTCATGGTGATATTAGACCGACCATCGATTTCTATTTCGACTTTCGAGATTCATAAATTCTAGTTTAACATTATGTTGCATCGATTAAATGTCTAAAAATTGGATCATTTTTTTCCCCCAAGAATGGAAGCAAAAATTCGTTTCTTAGCCTGATTTTACACTCTGACTTTTGAATTTAGGATAATTACTTACGCATAATGCATTTCTATTTTTTCGTTAGCCTTATTTTTTGTGGCATGTTGTTGAAAATCAGGCTATTACGGTCTATCGACCTATTTTTTATTGGGAGTGAGGGAGGGAGGGAGGGATGGATGGATGGAGGAGGGGCGATTAACAAAATTTGTTTTGCGGTCCGTAGACTACCATTACGACTACTTTTGCCTGTGTCAGGTGTTTATTTTAATTTTTTTCTGAAACTGAAAATCATTTTGTCAGCTCGATACCGATGAAAATCGATCATATTTGGGAAATAGGCTTCAATTGGCGGCTGATTTGATATTCTGAAATGGGGATAAGCTCTGGTTGAAATCCAGTTGTGCCCATATTTGGGGGAGGGGGTGCTCAGGAGCTAAAATCGCAAAAATTGTTTCTTTTTGAGTCAATTGATAGATAATACAATTTTGTACAATATTTCCAAAAATCAGCCTCCTAGGTCAATTAGGAGGGGAGATATGAGGCTTTTCCCCTTTTTTGAATTTGAAAAAAGGCTGTTCCCCCATTTTCCCCTCCAAATTGAGTTCGAAAGTTGAATTTTGGTATGGAAATTGAGTATAGGTCCTACAAGTGCATTTTGGTGTTATCGACTTCTCGAACCCATTGCACCCCTCCCCCTCCCCAACCGATCATTGATTTTGGAAGTTTTTTTTCTCCAAAAAAAAAAAAAAATTAATAATAATAATATTACTTTGTTTGGCATCGGTCGAAATCGCTCTAATTCGATCAACTTGCTCGATTTCTCAACAAATTTATACTAAAAAAATTCGAACGATCTGATGTGATCATTGAAGATGAGGAACTACACAAGTCTCCCCCCCATGGGTCGAATGGAGGGGGGTTGTAATTTTAAATGTACGAGTAGATCATAGCAGTACTCAAGATGTCATGAAGCATCGAATGTTTTTTTCGATGCTTCAAAGAGCAATTTTTTCAAAAATTTTGCCCTCGAAGAAAATTTTAACTCTTTTGCCTTGAAACATTCCTTCAGCAAAGCTAGGTTGAGCTCATGGTCTCTTTTACGTGTCTTCAATTTTCAAACTTAGCAACGATACCGAAAAAAAATGTTACGTAATTTTTTCTGTTTTTCAGGAGGTACCGAATGATAATCAAAAATGGGTAAAATATCGTTATTTTGAATTTTTTTCAAATGATAGAGCAAAAATACGAAAGTTGATCATTTTTTGATGGCATAGAAAGTAAAATTATATGTCTTGATATTTAACCTATAAGAAGTTCAAAGTATACAATCGTTTTCCTTTTTTTATTTTACCTGATTTTGTAGAATTTGCACCCCCTAATAGCATGAAAAAAAAATTATGAAAACTTTTTGTAGATTTCACGTAATCCAATATGACATTTCGATACCGAAAAATTCTAAAAAAAAATTTTTGATTTCTGTGTGCATTTTGGAATTTTAAACTAATTTGGGCAGGTGAAGAGTAAAATCAGGGAACTAAAATTTTTACCATTTTCATATAACATCGTTTCAAAACTTTTTTCTTTTCACCCCTTCCCTCCAACCTGCTCTCTCCAACTTCTGAAAAAACTTAAAATTTAAATGCCCTATTGATTATCTGCGCAAGTTGCTATGTCTCTACATAAGATAATACATTTTCAGGAAAATGTTTTTTTTTTCGATTTTTACGTAGTCATCATCATGAATAGGTCCAGTTTCTAAACGATTTTACGTAGTGATGGAATGAAAATTTTGCCTTGAAAGTGGACAGAAAATTAAGCTGGAGAAGTGTCGCGAAGCAATTTTTTTTTGCAAGTGTCTCAGTCCTTATGGATCGTACATAAAAAATGTTTCAGTGCTATGAGTGTTTTCATTTCGTTCACGATTCATTCAGGTTATCTGGTTGTAGGATCAGCCTCTTTCTTGACCAGATAAACTATCTTGTTTCCATTTAAGAATAATTCATAAAACTTTTTTTTTTTATATAGATTATTGACATTTTTATCGTAAATTTTTTGCGATTTTTCCTCCCCTTTGTATTAATACTTGGTACCTACAAGTAAATATTTTCATAATCGTGTTTCACGTATTGATTTCCAAAAATAGTATCTGTGCTGCGTGATGCGTATATTTTTCAATACATATAAACATATGTTTTAAAAATAAAAACTTATATCGGCACGAAGAATGCGAATCACGAATTTCGATTTTATCTTGGTTTTTAATCAATTTCACGACATAGGCTCGATTTTCACTTCAATAAATACGCATTTTCTCGCATCATATAATTAACATTACGTAATGGTAATTTCAGCGGTAGGCTCTCGCTAATGATTTCCAAACTCTAATTTCGGTTGATAAACTTTTTTTTATCTTACGTATTTCGGTAAAGTATTTCGCTGACGCATCTTTTACTTCGATCTGTACAGTACTCTCGTATTACTCGTATAATAACAACGAAATCGAAAGTATAAATAGATAAAAATCGTATATCAAATCGCCTGGCGTATGATATTTTCTGATTCTATACTTAGTTATAATATTCGACATTTATATTATTACTGCACATATAATTAAGATTTGGTGCTTTCGCTTTTTTTTTTTTTTCTTCTTCTTCGTTCCGTTGTTAAGTTATGTTGCGTTGTGTTATGTTGTTAACGCATCTTTAATCAAAGACTCGCCTTCGAGTATCGTTAGGTACTTGTTGTTACATTGATTTCGACACTGATAAATGATTCAGACGCAGGCCTCTCTTTGCTTGTACTCTGTATATTGTACTCGTATAGTCTACGATGGCCGATCGGTCGGGGTCGATCCAATGATTTTTGCAATTCATAATCATACGTGTACATTTCCATTTATCCTGAGGAGATTGAGATTGAAGTATACACGATGGTGATACAAATAAGTACAACATGTAAAGTAGTAGAAACTTTTAGCTGCCAGGTTGATACTATTTTCGAACTTTTTTACTTTATATTTTCAGCATCGGTATATTTTATTCCAATCTAGCTACTTGTATAGTAACCGGTTCAACAATCGAAGAAGTTTTCCTATTGATACGTTGCAATGTACGCACATACTTACCTACCTAGATTGATTAAATTAAAAAGTGAAAATTATTATAGATGATGGATGGTTTTTGAATTTCAAATTAACTTTTTTTTTTTTTCATGATTATTATTCGCGATCGATATGTATTTTCTGTTACAAATACAGAATAGTGAGAAATAATATTCTAGGGAACATCTCTTCGTTTTATTGTACAGTTCGTCGATACAATACGTGTACGACTACTTGACCAGTTTGCAAGGATTTTAATTGAAAAGAAAAAGAGTTCTAATGCACTCATTATGATTCTATATGTCTGCCTGGACTCGATAAGTATTAACATCTTCTGCGGTGGAAATTTTTTAAATCATCTTCGGGGGATATGTATGTATTAATCAACATAGTATCTCAATCAAACCTCGAAAATCCCTGGTCAACATCTACTACCATCAGCACGCGACCGCGACCTCTAATCCGTCCCCCAACGCCTTAAAAAACGTCCGTCAAAATATACTCGACACTGGGCAGAAACTACGGCGACGACGGCAGGAATTAATTAAACGGTTTCTAATACGCTGCGAGCGAAATATCCGGCTCCGCTCGGCTCGGCTCGGCTCCGAAAAAAACAAAAAAAAAATACAAATACAAATACAACCAAATGGAAGTACCTATATAAGACGACAAGTACCACACAAAAAAGTTCATCTACTTTGATATTCTCATTCTCTTTTGAAAGGTTAAATTGGACATCGACTATCAAAATAATACGAATAAAAAAATCCTCCAAAAGAGAAAGTTTTAGGCGATACGATGCGATGCGACGCGAAGCTGACGGTGGCTCATTGTGAAATTATTCCATACACCCCTCGCGAGGCCGAGCATTTATTAAACCTTTCAAAATTACAAGATAATTCCGTATAGACAAGTTACCAGTATATGCTTACTCTATTGTGTTCCAAATGAGATGTTTAAATTACTTTCTACGAAATTTTCGTCATTATACCATGGCCAGCTTGCCCCGTACCAATGGCGCTTTATGGTCACAATAAAAAACCAAATTATCTTAGGTACTTTTAATACCATAGCTATAGTAAATTAATAGCGTAATATGTATAGGTAAATAAATTAAACATCGATTAGGTGTACCTTTTTTTTTTTCCCTCATTTACCTAGAACAGAACGACGTTTCGTATCCGGGAATCGTTAGGCTCATGGTACTTTTGTATATATGCGCTTCACGATAGGTCATAAACATAATACCCTAAATACTTATAGGTACTGCATGTGCACTAAAAACACCCGATATCGTCATTTGCGTGGGTAAAATAATGACTCGTTAAAACAGCCGATGACTTCTGTCCACATTTGATACGATTTTCTGTGCAAGCTACCAACACAACCGACCATTTTTTTTACGATGTTCATTCATTTCCACTTACCTATTGGCAATGATATCTAGCTTTTCTTTTTAAGCTTACTGATAGTCTAGACGGATCACGCACCGTGTTCATCGTATAGATTCAAAGTTGCTTCTATGTTAACCTTTTACTTACCTTGGTATAATTACTTATACACCTACTTTTTTTTTTTTCAATGCTTAAGATCAAGCGAGAAATTTGTGGTTGGGATTTCATTGGTGTATTTGCAAATTTAGTAAAGAATCGTTGGTGACGTCGCGTCATCGTCATCTGAAAAGGTGAAAAACTGTATTATCAGTTATTGGAATTTAAAAGCATATCAAGATCCAGTATACAGTGCTTGTAACTGGTTTGGTGATGAAATGCCATTTTCCAGGTTGCATTGCTGGTTTTTAAAAGTCTTGTTACGTATGTTTTAGTATTTCCTTCTTGTGAAAATAAATATTTAGAAATGTTGGCCTGCGATTAATAATGGAAGAAAGTTTCACTAATTTATATAATGTGATGAAAATCTACACCAGTAAAGGAAGTGTCGAGAACATGCAAATGCAATATATGCGTTGCTCGAAACTAGGTATTTTCATTTAGTAAATTTTCTCACAAGTGTTTAACAACTCGGTCGAGAGATGTTGGTCCCTTTGATTTTTATTTACGAATATGTACTGAGTTATATGTCTCGAAATAGTCCCGGTTCTTTGATAATTTTACATAATATGAAACGGAGACAATCGTTTTTTTTTTCTTTTTTCTTTTTCCCAAAACAAGTCATGCATAAATTACATTTAAATCTAGTTAACATCTATCTATCTATTTATCTATCTACGTAGGACCTACCTATCTATCTACCTACGAATATTCTCAATTACCAAGGTAAAACGTTAACGAGTTCTTTGAGCCTGAAGCTTTTCAACCAAATTATGCTCGATTGTTTTTTAGCCTAATATTTTATTAAGATGTGTTTGTAATCACTACTCGATTACCAATGTCGGCTCTTTTTCTACGTATCAGTGTTATGCTTTCTCTGCTTCGTAGAGCTGGATAAACGACACTTCGTAGATAGGTGAACTTAATTCGAATAGGCAGTATTACGTATAAAGGATTGTCGGAACATCTAAGCGATCCAAATATTAAAGGTCTTGAGATAGGGAGGGAGGGTTTTATGTCGATGAATCGTCTTGAATATTTTGATTATTTGGTTTGAATTTGGTTTTTATTTTTGTTTCCTTTGTGTATATTCGATGTTTTTTATGTTGACGTGTGATTTACAGTATTTATTATTGACCTTAATTTTTTTTCTGTCTTAAGTAATTGGGCTGATTTTCCACGTCATTGTTTTGTGGTTCTAGAACACCATTAAGACCAATTTTAGCGACGGCGATATCTGTTATTTATTCTTTATTTTTTTTTTTTTTTTTTTCAAGAGACTAAAATTATTTACTTAGCAGGATATGGACCAAAAATCGTTTCAAATTCGGTCACTAAGCTCAGAGTTCTGACAGACAGATTAGATAATTATGTATAAGAGTGGAGACGATCTTTGGTAATAACTCAGCAATGTCCGAATTCGGGAGAGGAGATGCTGAATGACGAAAATCTCAAAATTGTTGCGTTTTTTTAGCCAATTGAGAGTGGGATTACAAGAGCCTTTCTTCAATTTTTTCATTTCTGTCCTCTTCTCTAATTAAGCTAAGGAGTTGAAATTTGATTTGTAGAGATGTGCTTTTTGGAGGTTTAGACTTTTTATCTATATGGCACCCCCTCCTCTCTCCTAGCCCTCCGAGTAGTTTTTCGGTGTTTTCTTATTATTCATTTTTGTAGCTGCCATATCTCCTCCACCTCTCCGCAAATGAGCTAGATGGTTGAAATTTATTACGACCATTGAGAAGGGCTAGGAATGCTAGATACATAACTACCTAATTTAGTAATAAAATATTGACAAAAATGAGTAAACAATGCAGAACATTATCAGTGAAAATTTAACCAAAGTATGAAAAAAATTGTTGAAAATCGTCGAAATTTTGGTAAAAAAAATTGATGAAAGGGGATAGAAAACCCAGAAAATTGATCAAAAATTGTTGGAAAATTAGTGAAAATTGAGTAAAAATTTGGATAAAACTTGTTAAAATTGCAGATTTTTCGTATTTTTGATCAATTTTCTACATTTTAAACTCATTTTTGTCAAATTTTTACCCAGTTTTCTATGATATTTAACGACTTTTTACCATATTCATGTTCAATATTCACTCATTTTTCAAGCATTTTTTGTAATTTTTGATCGATTTCCAACATTTTTTGCTCAATTTTGTTTACTTTTTACTCAAATTTTAATTATCCTTAGCCCTCTAGCCCCTACCACTGTTCAAAAAAAACATCATTGTACAGCATTCATTTTTTTTTATTCTAAGAATAGACAATTCACTTATTTCCTGCATTTTACGAAAATCAGACTCAAAGAGCAACACATTGTAATGGTTTTTTTTTTTATGACCGAGTGGGTCCCCTTGATTTTAGAACTAAAAAATGTACCTCAGTAATATCTGTGATATTGAAGGGCAGTAAGTTTGATGTAAATATTCACTCACCTGTTTTTGATTTTTAATGTGAAATGTGACATGTGATATCAAAAATTTTTTTAAATGTTTGTAATCATCATCATCATTTAAAATATATGAATTCAACAAATCCTTATCAAATGTTATTAAGCTACTGTCTTGAATTGTGAAATCGCAGAAAGTGTCAGCTGCTGGAATCCAGAAAAAGATATATTGATTTAGACTCGTCCTAGTTGTTTTCCTTTCTTCATTATAAATGAGCAACTGAACATAATTTGGAATAAATTTTACATCTAAATTTTCAATTTTTTTCACCTAGGAACACATATTTGGACAGTCCTGAATTGTGTTCAGTTGCTACCTCAGATGAACACAAGAGGAAGAAATTTCTACCAGATTTTGAATTTTTTCACATGGAACTTATTTGGACCTTTTTAAGTTATGTTTATGTGTCATTTGGGGTAAATAAGTAAACAAGAATTAGAAACAAATTTTCGGTGAAATTTTGATTTTCTTTTTCTTGGATCACCTATTTGAATCCTTTTAAATTTTGTTCAGGTATTATTTTGGGTGAACGCGAATTAGAAAAAAATTATCTACCACATTTTGGATTTGTTTTAGACCACCTGTTCGAACCCTTCTAACCTAGGTTGCGTTCAGCTGCTATTTTCAATCAACACTAATTAGAAAATAATTCCTCACTTAATTTTGAATTTTTTCTACAATTATGGATCACTTTTTTGGGCCTGTTTGAGTTGTGTTCGATAGATATTATTTTTAATTGACATGTATACTTTTTTTGATTTTTTTTTAATCCTTGACCATCTATTTGTATCGTTCTGAGTTCTCTATTGTCTCGAGCAAACGTAACGTCAATTTTTTCGTTTCCATTTTCCATCTTCACTCGATATATTGATCTGAGGTTGTAAGTTGGTACGTTTCTGTGAAATTGTGGCTAAAATATTATTAAGGCAATCGAAAGCCTTACGAAATATCCGATACGTATTTCAGCTCTGCATGTATTAAAAGTGTGTCCTTTTTTCTCTTAGTTTTTTTCCTCGATCATTTTTCCTGCAGCTCTGTTTATGTTTTAGAAGTGTAAGTACTCCTTTGTGTCGTTATGGAATCATGATATGAGATGGTTTAACGGGCAATTGTCTGGTTTCGGTATTATTGTAAGTTATTTTCCGGCTCAGTGATACCTAAATTACGAATGTGCATTCCGTTCGATTATTGATTACTTTTGCATACCTGTTAGACATTCACGTATCGATATGATTACGATTACCAGGTAATATACATCACGTTATTTGCCGAGTTTCAAGTGTTTGTATGTAGGCAGGACGTACTTGTACGTGTATGTAGTGTACGAGTTGTGCAGTAAATGCATCCAAGTTACTCTTTATACCCGTGGTGGACGCACGTGTGTGGTTGTTTTTTTTTCTTTTCATTTTTTTTATTCTCAAACGTTCTACGTATGTATGTGCATGGCGTAGAGTGAAGTTGGAATCTAAAAGGAAATGGCTGAACGCCTACATATTCGTTTGTGTAATCTTCACATGCGAACTACAGAACGTACCGGTAAGTGTGTGTAGAAGAGTAAACGCTTATCGGCCCAGATGATAGTATTCTCGACTGCAGTGTTCTAGACATTGACCTCTTTCTATACAATATGCTCATACATACGTTTTAATCGTTCTTCGTATGTAGATGTACGAAGTGTGTACATGGTTGGTTATACATAATATTTTTCTTTTTTATGCATTCTCGACTGTTGTCGGTTTCGGCGCGTCGCATCAACGTCATTTTAGTGAAAGGGGTATGTGTTGCAAGAGATTTTTTTTATTCACTCATTTCCTGAGTCGATTGTCCGCAACGTGGCGGCCAACGCGTTTTAATTTCATATTTTTCCCATTTTCAACTTCCTCGTTTTTATAGTATGTGCGAGTTGCATGGATTGAATTTGATGCAACCAGACTTTTAGCGCAGCAGAATAATGATAATGCGATGGATTTTATGATCAAAATCATAATTCTAATCTTCGTCGTAGTATGTTATGCTTAATGTAGGCGTATTACGTACTTATTGTTGTGACCTTTATTTGAAGAGTTTCTGTGAAGAAGTATACAGCTAACCACTTATACATGTGCGGAATAAAATCCGTATTACTTCCATTAAAGTTTCAATAAAATTCGCAAAAAAATTTCACGTTCCATTATCTTATCTGTGTGCGTCGATGTTTAGATCAATATTTGGTTTGATTTAAAAATTCCATTCCGCCTAGTGATCAAACAGTTTCATCAACATTTGCTATGTAATCTTCATATTTTCCAAAGTATCTAGTGAATACCTATATTACGAGTAGAGTATAAGCTGAAGAAAATTTACATTACCAAAATTTGTACGTTTGTGCCTAAAACCTACCAATGACGTGTAACGTTACCACTCTGTTTGAGTTCAATATCCAGCACAAAAGAAATTATTAAACCAGAACGAAATAATGATGTAGCCACTTGTTGTTCTAATGATGAGAAAAAACAAATTCATTTAACAGAATTACATATCAACCCATTTAGAACGCTGCTACCGGTATGCGTGTATTTAACTACGATGAGTAGTAAAATTGACGATAAAAATCACTAATAATTAATCGTGAAATTGAGAAAACAAAATAAACATTTCATTTAAATCGATGGCGATGTTTTATAGAGATTTTTGTCTTACGTAATAACATTATTACCGGAAAAATTACATCGAAGTAAGCATTAACAGAAGGTTGGAAGAAGATAAAGGAATGATAAGTAGGTAAATGGATAATTACCTACTCTTGGTTTATATAAATTTATAGTATGTACCTTTTGTAACACTTCTGCAATATTTTGAAGGCCTTAGATGCGAAGTCTGTCAGTGGTGTAAATACAGCGGGAGAGTAGAGTGTTCTGGGTTTAGATATCTCCCCCTGGGCGATTTTTTTCATGTAAAAATTCATTTTTACGCGTGAAATTTCAGCATTTAAAGCCTAAAAATATGCGCAAAATACTCATTTTTGGACACCAGACCATCGAAATTTTCGTTTTAGCTAATTTCGATTTTTAAAAAAAAGTGTTAGCAAACAGCCCCCACCTGCTACTCCAGTTAACAGTTGTTACGTCACTGAGGCCTGTGACGTATGCACAGTTGCCCGCATAGTCATTTTTAAGCTTGAATGGTGGACAAAATTTGGTACCATCATCTTCACCCACTGGTTGAGGACAACCTAGCTAATTGATTATGTGATTAACGGTAGTCATTGAACCTATGAAGCGTTTTATTATTAGTTGATTTTACATCGACAAGTAAGTCGCAGTTTTTTTTTATAAATTTAATCAGAGAACCATTTTGTTAAATTCAACGATTTCATTGCAGTTTCTGCAATGAACGTGATTTGTAGCTTTTAATATGATTGCGATAACCGTATGGTGTAGCGTTGAGCACTATACAAAATTGGTTTACGTAATGCTTCCGTTTGTCTGCACTACTGAACTTGCTACCGGATATTGCCTTCATTGTTTCGAGATCCAATTATTAGGGCTATTGCTACCATTATTCCAACATCCAATTGGCGTGATTTTTGCTACCAAAATTTTGTGAAAATCCAATTGCTGTGAATATTGAGGCTACATTTTAAAGATGCATAGGCCATGGCTATTTCCATCCTTGTTTCAAAATCCATCTGTCATGACTTTTGCCATAATTTCAAAACCCATTTAGCATGGATATTGTCGCCATTTTGTAAGGCTATTATCGTCATTGTTTCCACATTCAATTGCTGTAGTTATTGTTACCGGTGTTTTGAAATCCAGTTGTCATGGCTTTGGCCATTATTCTTTCAAGATCCATTTGCCGTGGCTCTTGCCACCATTGTGTTAGAATCCAGTTGTCGTGGCTGTTACGATCATTGTTTCAAGACCCATTCACCATGACTGAAATCCAGTTGTCGTGGCTATTACGATCATTGTTTCAAGATCCATTTGCCGTGAGCCTCTTTCATTCGTATCGTGGATATAAAATGTTGCAAACAATGGACGTTAATATCATCAATATCTCCATTGGAATTCACATCGAAAAATTCTTGCATGTTGTTCTATGATTCAAGCACTTCAGATAAGGAACAGTTGTCAGTTTCCGATTTGTCCAATTTTAATTTTGTAAATCTTGCCGAATTTTTGCAAAAATTGGTGTACTGTTATTTTTGAATATGGTAAAAATGAAATTGGCCACAAAAACCATCGCAGATGAACCGGTTCTGAATTGAACCAGTTTACCAATAAATTCCTCAAAATTCGCATAAAAAAATTGAAAATTTGTAATCAGCTGTATTTTGAGACGTTAAAAACAAATGCTTTCCTAAAAACGATTTTAGATGAACTAATGATTTTTCAAAAATTGGTACATTACTATTTTTTGACACGATGAAAATGAATTTGGTCATACAAACTATGGCAGATGAACCAGTTTTAAAATAAATCATTTCAACAAAAAATTCATCAAAATTTAACCAATGATGAGAGTAGATTATAATACATAATCACCCATAATATAAAATAAAAGGGAAGAAACACACGAATTGAAAAGTACAAGCAGGCGCTTGGAAAAAATTAAAGGGAACCTGCGCAATTAGAGGAACCTACATTTAATCAAGTCATGTTGTTCGACCGTTCCCTCATTATTTTTGGAAAAATATATAGCTAAAAACTCACCCCCTCCCCCACCGATACTCTTAACTACATCATGTTGGGAGCATCCCCTGAGAACCCGAGAGTATGTATCCAAGAATAGTAGTACACAGTTGTCGCGAAAATCTGACTAGATTTTCAAAATTGAATCGGTTTATTTCATCATTGGTTCACCTGAAACTGCTTTTAGGGATGAATTCGTTTTTAGTATCACAAAATACAGCTGATTACAAATTTACAAATTTGCAATTTTTTTAATGCCAATTTTGAGGAATTTATTGATAAACTGGTTCACTTCAGAACCGGTTCATCTGCGATGGTTTTTGTGGCCAATTTCGTTTTTACCGTATTCAAAAATAACAGTACACCAATTTCCGTGGAAATCTGGCAAGATTTATGAAACTGAACCGGTTCACCTTGAAACCAGTTCTCTTGCGACGATTTTTCCATCCCAAGTCGTGTTTTGCACCCCAAGAAACAGCTTTGTGCCAATTTTCATAGTAATACCGTTCGAGTCATGAAATAAAACCGGTTTATCTCGAAATCGGTTCGTCGTCTTCAATAATCATGTTCATATTGCACCCCTCTCTTCCCCCCCTCCCCATACTCTTATTACATCATGTTTGGAGCATCCTCTAAGAACCGGCGAGTATGCCTTACAGATGAAGGCTGGCTATGAGCTTGCATTTTCAGCGTATCCAAGAATTGCAGAACACAATTTTCGCGAAAATTTTACTAGATTTTCAAAATTGAACCGGTTTATCTCATCATTGATGTCGTTCTTGAAAGTATATCCATTAATTATAACACGTGGTTGAAAACAAACAGGAACGCAAAAAATCATCTCGAAATCGACGAACTTCTTGACTTTCTTTGTTAGTTGACAAGTTGACTTGAACTTGACTAGTTGTAGCCTTTTAGACTGTATGTAGTTGTAAGTACAAGTTATCTACTATCTGTGCTCTACTGAAGGATCGTTAGTGACAAATACAGACCAGTGTTGCCGATTATCATAATGCAAGCCGAATAGTCGTGGTAATTTACAGTATTTTTTTTTTTCAATTTTTGTGTTTAAAACGTGTTTTAAACAGCTTTTGGTTAAACGATTTTCCCCAACTATGTCAGTAATGGTTGTTACTTATTTAAAATAATGTAATATCGTAAGCATATTGTAAAAATTATGTGCGACGAAATGAAGAGCTATGATTTTTTTCATCGTTTTGTGTATTGAAAACTTGTCATTATTTCACCCAAACGATACCACGTCCATCAAAAAACTATACTTTTACACGGATGAAGATTTTCAGAAATTGTAGAAAGTTGGTTTTTAACACTACAAAACTAACCAGTTGACCTCTGGCATCATCCTTCCTATGTAAAGGATGCTTTTCCGGGTCATCCATGAATCCGTTGAAAAAAAAGTATTTATTAAACTAGACCATTACTTCGAATAAGTATTTGTACTTACCCACCTACCTACCACCATCAGATATGTAATGTACGTAGACCTACGGGAATTATGATCTTAATAATAAATAATCATAAATACGCTTATAACCATCTGGCGAACGGTATAACTAGTCACATAATGTAAAGCGAATGCCGACAACGATTACATATTTTGATTAGCGATAAATTCGCTTTATATCGCACTCCTCGTACATGTACAAAAACTCGTTCAGCGTACTTTTTTTATATTTTATTTATTTTTTTTTTTATTAAGAATAGTTGGTATATCGTCGCGTCAGTCGTATCGTTATTATCTCGTCAGAATCACGTCAAAAACGAGTCAAATTACTTTCTATAAAATATTTAAAATCCGCGTTATTTACCATTTACCTAGCCAGGCACTGGGTAGCAGAGAATATATCCGTATAAATGGTATGGTTCGCACATTAACCTATCAAAATAACCCGCTTTATTAACTAATTTCGACGTAATAATTTCACTCGTCGTAATTCGTAATGCTTTACTTACACCTCCTCTCGTAGTTGTAACAAATTTCATTTCTATACTGCCTACTAACCAGCTGGGTCTTCGAGTAGCTGGTATTTGTAATTCCGCACAGTCCGTCTTCGTATGCCGAATACTTTTGAACTGATTACACGAACGTTGTTGATAACCCGCCGAGTAGTCCGTACCCAAAAGGAAAATTAAAACAGATGTAATTCGTGCCAATTGCGTAACTGGTACAGCATCGCGAAACAATTACCCAATTCGATGGAACGCGCGCGGTTCGCTCTTCTTTACCCTTAGTTTCGTTCGGTAGGAAGAATAGCCGAGTCAGCAGCTCGACAAACAACGGTGGACAAATTGGTGTTTGATTAAATCATATACGAACGACTTTGCGAATACGAAACCAAGTACATTTTCTGAAACTAGACAAAATTTTACACCGGAAATGGTAGTTTTCTATACATTTGGAATGGTGTAGGTAATTTTCAATTTGTAAAAGTTGAATCAGGAGTGATGAAAAAAATGTAAATTTTCGATTGACTTTTCAAAATTCAAATCACACAATACTAACCCCGAACTAACACACACACACACACACACACACACTATAACTCTACTCAACTAAATGTTCCAGCAACCAACTATGCCTTACCCAAGGGCTGATTCCATGATTTTGACCAAATGAATAAAGTCAAACTTATTACACATATATGTTTCTATGCGTCTTGCAAGGTTAATAAACTTTGTTGGAAACAGCTCGCTCATCAAGAAGTGCCAATACAGTTACCTCACCCCACCCACATAACTCAAATCACCTATGTAGAATAGGAAGAGAGGATATCGAGAAGGGTAACCCATGAATGTGAAATTTTTTTTGTCTATAAGTCGAGTACCTAACCCCCTTCTCACCTACTAATAACAAAATTTCATACCCTCGTTATCGATTTGAGAAAAAAAATGTTTTAAACTTTAATCACCCATGTGGGGGGGGGGTAGGGTGTGAATATCGAGAAGAGTAATTCATAGAAGTAGAATTTTTTTTGGCAATATGTCGAGTACCTTAATCCCTTCCATCCAACAGAAAACAAAATTTTATTCAATCAGTATTGATTTGAAAAAAAAATTGAAAAATTTCAATCACTCATGTAGCAAGGGTGGGGTGAATATTGAGAAAGGTAACGGATAGAAGTGGATTTTTTTCGACAATATTTCGAGTACCTTAACCCCTTCCCTCCAGCAGAAAACAAAATTTTATTCAGTCAGTATTGATTTGAAAACAAAAATTTAAAAATTAAAAATTTCAGTCATTCATGTGGCTGGGGTGGGGTAAATATTGAGAAGGGTAACTGATAAAAGTACAATTTTTTTTCGGCAATATGTCTAGTACCTTAACCCCTTCTCTCCAACGAAAAACAGAATTTTATTCAATCACTATTGATTTGAAAAAAAATTGCATGTCGGACGATGTGCCAGACTCATACGTACACCGCGACACCGCCCATTTCTTGGCACAGTTCGAGTTCAAAGCGTGACGAATTTGATGAAAAATTTGAATTGAAAAAAAAAATTGCTCACCTCCTAACTTGCCTATCAATGCTCATGTGGCCGGTAATGTATTGCTTTTTTTGCACATTCCGAACCGGATGCGGGAACTAAATTGATGGAACTTTTTAGGGGGCCACCAGGCAGACCCTAAATTTGTGTTTTCAATTTTGATAGCAGGAAGAAAGCCATAGTACCGAGGTAGAAACAGCAAAAATCAGTTGTTTTTCCGGTCGCCATATGCGAATAAGAAATGCTCCTGATAAAAAGTCAAAAAACATGCATTGAAAATTTTAATTTCGACAAAATACTTCGTAAATAAATTCTCAGCTCCGCCCCTGATTGAGTTAAAATTTTCTGATAGCACAGATGGATTGGCCATCGACAGGCGCTGCTTTTACATACCCCCAACCGGTTTGTACCGAAAATTTGAGAGTGGGCGTAACGCGAATTTCTTCACTTAGCGTCATTTAAAGTTGCAACTAAACGAGGAATTTTTCTGATTGCACGGTTGGATTTGGCCTTAAATGGCGGTCCTGGTACAAGTACTACGATTTGAAAATGATCAAATTCGATGCCGTTTTAAAGCCCCAGATAAAAAGTCAAAAAACATGCATTGAAAATTTTAATTACGCCAAAATACTTCGCTGCTTAGATAGGGAGACAGTTATCGCGGTGAGAGCGTAGCTAATTCCACGTTGGCAATTTTTTGCTCAACGCATTTGTATCTCGCTTGCTTGCAATTTACATTGTATACAGTGCCGAATACCAACTTAGATATAGATTGCTACTCGCGGGAATTCTTCGTTGATAGTCGGGAAACGGTGATTGAACTGTATTTATCGTCGTAGCCCTGGTAACCTGTGCTCGTCGATGTCGATAATTTCCCATAGATAGATGCCATTGTCGTAAATTTAACCGTCAAAGGCGTCGCATAAACGCTACCATGCCACTAGATACACCTTAGAGTTATGACCTTGATGCTTACGGATGGCTGAAATTTTTTTTTTTCTTTCGTACACGCGGCTAATCCGACTCTACACGACACGACGTGTTTGTCTTCGCTAAATCAGATGACAAATGAGAATTTTTTTTTACGATTTCTTCTTATCCATAGGTAGAATGGAGCACGTACTATGCTGAGATGACTCTTTGAGAGTCTCCACCTCGTTAATGTGCAGTGTACCAATCACCGCGATGAGCTGGTTTGTTCGCATTTTATACATATTTTCAACAACGCCACACACCGATATTGCCTTCTATCGTCGAATCGAGTCCGCTATGGCTGTAGTAATATGCTCTACAATAATTCGAGTAAATTGAATCGAATACCTAAAGAAAGAAAGAGAGAGAGAGAGAAAGAGAGATGAAAGAAAAAAAACCTTTGAGGTTGCTGCTTTCGTTCGTATACGTGCATAACCCACTATCAATCGACCTATTCGTATCTTATAGAGCGGTTGTAAAAATCTACTTTTTTTATGTGTGTGTGTATGTTTTTTACGTCGATGTCATTTGTTTGAAAGAAGATGCGACTGGTGAAGAAACAAATCGGCGCAGACGCCAATCGTAAAATGAAATCATATCCACGTACGTACAAATACATAGGTATAACCAACAATGCCAACAATATGTAAACATTTTGTTCTAATCCATTTCTTGGGCGAATAAACACGATTTCGAAACGAATGCGATATGAATATAAAAACATGAAATTACCAGAAAATCTTTTTTACAAATGGCATCAGATCGTGACTATGAAATATCGTAGCACTTAAATGCGAAGTAGATACCGTTTGTTGCTATTCAAAACAAATCTCATCGTTGTAGATTCAATGCTGTATGGTGTATACGAAGTACGCTACGGTATTTCGCCAGGTACTGTGTGCCTATGTCGCGTTAATATCTCAAATTAAGATTAAATATTTACCTATCAAGGTACTGATCCAAACGGTTGATTTGAATAATGATGATGATGATGATGATGACGTACTGGTACGACGAACAAATCTCACGATTTGATAATGATCTGCGATAGATACGATTTCTGACTAGATCATATTTTTTCCATCGCATAAAGGTTTGGTAAGATTGAAAATGAGCTGAAGAGTCTTCGAGTTGCCAAATCTTCATTTGATTTGGATTGAAAATTTGTGGAAAAATAGAGGACTACAAAATTGTATTTGTACAGCGGTGAAAATTCAGTTACAAAAGAAGCTATACTTTCCAAATTAATTGAATTCTTACGTGTTCCTTCTAGTTACTTCGGAATTTCATAAAGAATTAGTCTGTCTCTTTAGCAATCAATTCCCGAGTATTGTTAACCCGAAGACTATGCCATTTGATGGGTAAAAATGTGGTCAAAATAGTTCTATCATTTTTTAAATAAATAGGTCAATAGTTCATTGTATAGTTTTTTGGAACCGTACGAAGTTGCTACAGAAGTAATAGAGTAATAGAGGTTTGATGACAATTCTGAAGAATCATCAAGAACACATAATATCGACCTGAAATTCGTAGAATATGTTCTCATTACTATACCACTTATTCATTTTACTTTGCAGGTGAACAGAAACTAAGAACCAAATTTTAACTTTGTTTATACATTACGAGGAGTGATACTACCTCCTCCCACCGCCTCACTCTTTTTCTACTATCATATCATAAGCAATATGATTACTCGTTAAATCGATGAAAGACTATTACTTTTAATTTGAAATTATAATTCGGTTATGAAATCTGGCTGTCCACGTTCGTAGCACAATATTTTGAGGTTTTGGTAAAGTGGGATAATGTGTAGGATCTTACACGACGTGGTAGGTTTAATGTACGAGCTTATGACACCTTTATCCTACTTTTCAATGTGTTTTTGTTTTGGTCCAATGTGTATTTGGCAATGAGGTTTTTATTTTTGTTCGTATTATTATTTGGGTATGTAATGCGGCAACGAAAATGATATATTTATGCGGATATGCTCGTATATGTGTACTACATAAGTAATTTACGCGTAGGAGATGATATATTGGTGTCGTTTTGTTACGAAGAAAAAAATGTTTTTGTTTTAACACGAATTTTACTTCTCGCCAATCTTGTAGTAAAGTATAAAAAAAGGATCGATGGAATTCCTTCTGTTCGAGTGGGAAGACCGCAGTATTGTCGAATTAGAATTTTGTTCGATACTACACAATGTCGGAAAAACAAAATTTAAAAAAAATGCTGAAGTCGTTTTTTTCCAATTTGCTGTAAGTTGCGAAAATTAGTAAATTGTTAACAATTTTTCTCACCAATTCAGAAATGCTAAATATGATAAATGCTAGAAAAATTTATGCTAATAGTTGTGTCAAAATTTTCACCCTCGTTTTCAAAATATAATCTAGTAACTATTAAGATCCAGGCTATTACGGCCTATTGACCTATGATTGAGGGGGAGGGGGGATATCAACAAAATCCCTTTCGGTGTCCTAGAAGACCATTACAACAATTTTTGGCCATGCCAGGTATTTATTTTTGTTTTCAGCCTGATTTTCTATGTCATGTTGTCAATGAAAACCAGGCTATTACAGTCTATCGACCGACGGTAGTGGTAGGGTGGGGGGATGCCAACAAAATTCGTTTTGTGGTCCTAGAAGATCATTAAGACAATTTTTGATCATGTCAGATATTCATTTTTGTTATTAATTTTTTTCTCGAACATTAAAATCATTTCATCTTTTTAATACTGATTAAAGTCATTCCGATTCGGTCAATCGGCTTACTTTGGCGGCGGATTAAATACATATGAGTGGGGATGACCTTGGATCAAAATTCAGTCATGCTCGAATTTAGAAGAGGGGGCACTGAGGGGCTAAAAACGCAAAAATTGCTCCCTCTTAAGCTATTCTGTAGAAGATCCACAGTCACATAATATATTCAAAAATCAACGTCCTAGGTCAATTGGAGGAAGGGTTCTCCACCTTTTTGATCTTGAAAAAGGGCGTTCCTTTCCTATCTCCACGCCAAATTGACCTATGAAATTGAAATTTGGTTATGCGCATTTAGTATGAGGTCTAGATATGCGTTTTGGAAGTTTCGACTAAAAATGCGATTTTTTGGTCGTTTTTTCTCGTTTTTTGAATTTATTCCTCGTCTAACTCCCCTTCAAATTGAGCTGAGAACTTGAAATTAAATATGTACTTTCAGTTAGGACCGTAGATGTACTTTTTGGAGGTCCCGACTTTTCAGCTCCATCGCACCCTCTCACAGGCCCGGAAAAGTGGATTTTTCATGAGGTTTTCTCATCATTTGAATGTGTTCCTCGCATAACTCTCTTCCAAATTGGGTTAGGGACTTGAAATTAGGTTTGTACATTCAGTAAGCACTCTAGATGTGCTTTTTGGGGAGTTTGACTTTGTAGCTTCATTGAACGCTTCCTACCGTAAATCCTTATTAGGAAAAAAACATCAGGAAGCGATGTTTTTTTCCCCCATTTTTTTAGTAACTAAAAATCATTTGCTCAGCTCGATACAGACCAAAATCGATGAAATTTGGAAAATAGACTTAGATTGGCGGCGGATTTGATATTCTGGACTGGGATCGACCTCGGGTCAAAATTCAGTTATACTCAATTTTAAAGAAGGTGGTACTGAAGGGCTAAAATTGCAAAAATTGTTGCTCTTCAAGCCAATCGATGGACAATCTATAGTTGTATAACATAGCTAAAGATATAATTTTCAAGCTAACAGTTTAGATGTGATATCTCATTTTTAATGTTTTGCCTGTCCTGCTGAAGCAGTTTAATTTAGAATTTTGAAGTTGAAGGTCGAAAATGTTCCGCAAGAGAGTTAGGCAGCAGCGTGAGGTGATAAAAAAAATTTCGTACACATGGCCAAAAGGAACGAGGAGAATCTGGAAAAAGGCATTCTCTTTGGCAAAGTACCTGGTTCAAGAAGGAGAGGAAGATCTTTCACCAGATGGAGCGGAGAGGAGACAGTACCGCGAAAAATGATTCGTCTTATTAAAACCAGTATGATCGTGATGAATTTTACCTTTTGATTGATAATATATCCAAAAATCAGTCTCCAAGGTCAATTAGAATGAGAGATGTGGGGAGGGGAGTTTCCCTTTTCCGACCTTAAAAGCAGGTTTTCCTCCCCTAAATCCCCTCCATATTGAGCTGTGACGTTGAAAATTGGTATGAAGATTTAGCAAAACGTCCTGGATCTTTCTTGAAATTGAAGGGTTCGCGAACTATTCAAATCATGATATAAATAGAAGAGCTTGGAGAGGATTTTTCTCAATCAGTGTTACGGATAGAAAGGCGCATCTAGGAATCTAAATATCAAATTACAATCTCCACCTCAAATTGTATGGAAGATATGTAAAAGGCAGCCTGCGAAAATGAGAAATATTGCCTAAAGAACCTATTTTTTGGACCTCTGAGAGGCTACAAAGGTGCTACGAAGTCACCCCCTTCCCTCTCCAATGGCACATCCAACACTTCTGTTAAATCTGTATACTAAATTTCAAACCCGCAGCTCAATTAGGAGAGAAGTATGTGAGAAACTAGTGTTTGTCAAAAGGTCAAAAGAATGGAAAATCTGCATGTTTCATCTCCTAATTGACGTAGGAGGCTGATTTTTGATTAAGTTTTAGAAATATTCATTCTCTATCGAATTGTTTAAAAAGGAACAATTTTTGCAATTTTAACCCCTTTCTCGTGTTCTAGTTCTTCAGTGAAAATATCTCGCGGTAATTGGTAATGCTGCGCTGTTGAACTGTTTTCTTCGGCATCGATTCTGGCCTGATGGGTCGATATGCTTAAAAATTGAAAAAAATGTAAATGAAGTATTTATTTTGGATTTTTTAAAATTTTAAATCAGCGTTCGTCACATCGCTAGCAAGATACCTTTCAAAATATTTTGGCAAATAGTTTTACATTGGTCGAAGCTACGCTAGTTTTTTTTTTCATCGGAACGACGCGACTGTTTTTAATTAATTTTAACAGAACGGTCAACGGTCAATGTTTCATTTCGTCCAAGTACTTACATTGTTAGTCGAAAATCTTCACTGTAGTTCGACTAGCACGTGTAATTAACCAGCGACTAGCGTTAATTTTTCCACTTTGCAAACATTGTGTTGACGAGTAAATCTCGACAGTTATTATTTCACCGCTTCTGTGAACTGGTACTGGTACTGCACAGATTATACGCTTGTCAGACTACATTTCGCTGTGGTAATTCCAAAAATAAATACTTGCTGGTTCATTGGTTTCGATACGTTTATCTCGATATGGTGTACGAACGTGATTTACTGATATTTTTTTCCTCCTCAGTTAGGTATATTGTTTTGGGTCGTAATCGTCGTATAATGTATTTATTTACATTGGGGAAAAAAAAAAGAATAAAAATTTTCTGCTGATACTTGTCAATTTGTAATGTATGGTACACGTGTATTATTCGATGTGATTTAAATGATTCGTGCTTTACGTGTAAAGATGGAAGAAAAAAAAAAGGTTACTCGATAAATAGAGGCGGTATCGGTACGACGAAATGGCTAATTTTTTAAGTTTACATTTACAATTGACGTTTTTTAGCTGTACACCTACACACGACTATGTATCGTTTCTATCGTCCATATGGTCACGATTCGCGAATATACCGCATTCCGTTTTAAATTATACGCTAGATGGTTAATTTCCTCGAGAACATCCGAATAATTATGCTTCACGATTTCGCACACTGCATAGAAATATATAGCTATATATACCGTGTACTCGACCGTATACTGGCAACGCAGCGTACGTATGTATTTATACGCTATCTCCAACTGGTGTACGTCTACGTAGAGGTACTTTTTAGTGGAACAACGTGTTGATAATGACCGTTACTGATGCGTTGATTAAAACACCACCGTGCACCGCCGCACCGAAGCTGCGGTTCTTCCGTGCTGTGTAATATTACAAAGACAACGATGAGATTAATTAATTCGATTATATCATCTGTCGATCGACGTGATGATGTATTTCTCATCGTAATCGCGAGTAACGGTTTTCGCTTGTTTGAGGATTGTTGGCCGTGCGCGCGGTACGGTACCCCCCTAATCGTCGACTAAAAATAATGGGTTGATAAGAATGTAAATTTAGGAATCGTGTATACAGGTTTTATGTACTACGTACGGTTCGATTGTATGTTGTAGAGATGTGTTCGAATATAGGTATATTTGCATAATTAGTTTCGAATATGGTCATCGGGTGTATGATGTGGGTATTTCTATGTACAGATATTATGATATTGTATACATGCGTATGTAATATTTCGATAATGTCCTCAATTTTTTTGTATATTGACTGTGTGTCAAAGGTACATGTATGTAGAAGCCGCATTCGTATTTTCGACAAATGTTTGAACTTTTTTCTTCAAACTGCCAATTACGAGGGTATTTTCAAGTATTTTATTTACTTTCGTTTATACGAGTGAAAAATTTTTCAATTTGTAAATACTATTCACGTTCAAATTTGCTCGCATTTTAATTACGAAAACTAGCTGTATCGCCTCCTTTTCCCCTTTTTTCCAGTCAACATACACACTGAAATACAAAGCAGGCTGAGATCGAGATCGATCCTTTGATAGGGGTAAAAAGTCGTTAATTTAATATTTCATTCGACGAAATATGCAAAGAAGTAATCTTCAGCAAATGCTTCAATATCTACACATCCACCCTCTTTAATGATCTACAGATTTTTTTTTAACTTTCTATTCGTGAATTTTATTTTTCAAAATTTAGATCATTCTCAATTTTCGCACTGGGTGAGTTCGCTCATCAAAAGAACAGTTTTTTTTGGAATAGAAAAACGGTCATTAACTGCATGGTTTCCGTGAATAGACTTGAAATTGTCCATCGCGGTGTGACTAGTCATGAGTGAACATTTTTAATACAAATTCATTCGTTAAAAATATAGAAATAATCGATTTGGGGCTATTTTGAAGAACATTTTATGTAATAGGGATGGGGAAGACGTCTGATTAAAATTTTGCATATAAACAAAAATATTCCTGGTACATCCAGCTTTAAATTTTGTTCGAGAAATTTTTCGATGCCGACAATATGTGAGAAGATAAGGATGTTTCTCATAAAAAGCGGATGGGCCGGAGGGGATGAGCACTTAAGTGACATTTATTCGTAGGACGTCCTAGAACACAAATCTGCGTATCATAAAATTTTTTTTTAACATTCATACCTATTTATTTTTCAAAAAATATCATTAGGTTTGCTTTGCGCTCATAAAGTAGAGCGGTATTCCACTGGTCTTTAAATGTGACATATCTTCTGTATTGTATACTTCTTGGTTGCCAAGCCTATTTATTTTATTCAATTTATGGATTCAGGGAAGGGGAGGGGTGAGTACAATTTTTCTATGTGATCGGGTAAGGTTTTATTTTTTTTTAATAAAGTGTCTGTGGTATAGAAAACATAGTTTTTTTGAGGCCTGAATTTATAAAAATAAAGAAAACAGAGTGTTCGAGTGCAACGAGGGTGAAATTTTGAAAAAATGAAGTTTTGTAAAGGTAAAAAATGCTTTTTCGGGCATTTTATGAAAAAAAAAAAAAAAAATTAACGTAAATATTTCGTTCACTGTTAAAACTACAATTTTTCTTATTCAATCGGTAAATGAGCAAAACATAAAAATCATTACATTGACATTGCCTCGAATACAACAAAGTTAAGTTTATTAGTGGTTTTGGTCAATTTTTATCTTTGCGCATCAAAGATAAAAGTCAAAAAAAAAATGATGTGTTGTGGCGGGATCAATGAGACCGAATTTTTTTAGAATTTTACTTCCAGTCCTTGAAAGGTAAGATGCTCCTTGAAGTATTATTTGCACGGGGGGGGGGGGGAAAGGGGGGGTAAATTTTATT
>FIZR01006890.1:29807-50566 GCA_900060175.1 Ferrisia virgata
GGGGGGGGGGGGGGGGGGGTAAAGAGGGAGTAAATTTTATTGTAAGAGTATCCTTACACACCTGCATTTCTGTCACAGTGATCTCTGCCCTCAATAATCAACCCATTACCTCTTGCTTCAGCTCAGAAAGATTTATTCGATCAGAACTTTTAATCCACCATTCCATAACTCCCCACTTATCGTTTTTTATGCGTAATTGCGGTAAGGCATAGGTGGGTTTAAGGTGGAAGGCTAAGCCTCTGCAGATGTTAAATCAGCTTCCCTCCTCCCCCCCACCACCAGAAAAATGTCTCTCTGTATGCTGAATTTCATATAAATTACTAAATGTGTTTTGAAACTTGTTAAAATTTTGAGAAAATGTTTAGAACAACCTGAATACTGATGGAAATATGTATTAAAGTTTTAGTCGAATTTAGAAATGATTTCGCTCTAAATCTTGGTTTTTTCCCGAGAAAGTTCACAAAATTGATGCTGAAACTTCAAGAAACACACATTTGTTTTTATTTAAAATCATATTTTTTTTTAAATTAAGCTTTCGATCATCCCCTCTCCCAAAAGAAAAACAATTTCAACTTTTTGAAATACAAACATTTTACCCCAAGTTTTTGCTTTTCCACGATAGAGGCTGCACCCTCCCTCCTCCCCTCCACACCAAATCACCAAACTCTGCCTATAGAGAGGGGAGGTCAGATATTCTAGGACAGCCGGGATCAGTTACAAAATGTTTCTAAATTTTGAAAAATTTAGAAACATTTAAAATGAGGGTTCTACGGGGCACTTGGAAAATTTGAAAGTCAACGGTCATATTTAGAGTCGAAAAAATTGAAGAAATTCCGCAGCACTCTTTTTAAGTACCTTCGATTTCGTACAAAATTTGAAAAAAATCTTTTGAAGGTTTGGAAGAGAGAGATAAAAAATTAACGTGAAAACTTGTTTCAAAGTACATTATTCATTGCACTCCCCCCTCTCCACCATTGAAAGTGAATAAACAATTGTCCCATCCTTGTGTTCAACGAGTACTTTCGAAAAATTTCATTTTCGAAAGCCAAAGACAAGGTAAATGTATCCAAACTCTTCGATCATTTGTCTCAAATCTTTTACCAGTGAATATCATTTTTTCGAACTGAATATAACGAATTATCAAAATAATCTACTTATTTCATTCCAATGTGTATTATAGGGTGATAGCGAAAAAATAAACGTTTGAATTAAAATTTCAAAACATATTGAAAAATGATCCTCAATGTCTCAGTCCAATGAGTTGATAACAACTCATGCCGCGAGGCACTTGAACTTAAGGACATGAATTCCGCGAGAAAATACGAATAAATAAGGTTTTTTATTGGCTTATTCAGAATGCATTATTGTGGCTTGCGTTAACGTCAATTCAGAGGGCTAAGATTTGGCGATCGTTTTCTGGCATATAGTGGCACATTCAAATGATACGCTACAATCTTCACCTGATTGAAATTCCAGAGCGTTGTATATTTAACAATTACAAAGTTTATAAATTCTTGAATCATCATTTTCAGATACCTTCTAGTTCGATTTTCTTTCGATACTTTTGGTATACATTTTATCTCCTCGAGAACTACCCCTTCATCTGGATAATCGCATTCAAAATTTGAAAAATTCTGAAAACTGTTCTAAAAGGTAGTTGAAATTTTGCAATTGGCTGATTTGACCTTGTCTAATTATGTTAATACGGTCGGTATCCGTCAACGTTTGACAAATCGTGCGTTTTTCTGATTCCACTCGAGTTTCTTGCCATATAACCATAAATCCTGTTTCAACATAACTTTTCTAAATGATAACGACTATACGTATTCGAGTAGTCGTCTAATTAGTTCGTATTAAGTACTTAGTCTCGTACATAGATTTGTTAACTAACTACCAAAGTATACCTTTACAATGCAGAATCCTTCGACAAAGCTCTCATCTCGTTGATACAGATCACGCCATGTTGTATGTACCCAAGTACCAATATATATATATATATATATACGTACGATGAATTTGCACAACACGATCGCGTATCTTGTACACAGCTGTGCGAACAGCGAGCACGCCATCGCCATCATCGCAATCGAAATAAATCCTTATCCTCGGGCCAGTGTAACTCCAAAAACAGAAATAATTCTACAATTTACGAGTCGTCCAAGGCCAAACGTGAACGCCTAATAACAACCTATTAATTTTTTTCAAAGCTTCGAATCTCGCGGCTGCTCAAACAAAACTCTTTTTATTTCTTTGGTACAAGATACCTAGATATACTGGACTCGGATAGGCTATCACTACGTGTACGTATTGTACCCCTTTATCTCTGGTTAGACCGTCAGGCCAGCCACGGAGCCACGAGTCGGACCCAAGTGTCGTGCTTCAACGGTAACAACTTGATTAACGGTTAAGCTCGAATACTTACGTACAGCTACGGTTTGTTCCTTTATCTATAGGTACACCTTTACCTGTACGCTGTATATATGTATAGTAAATACAATCCGAATAATTATGCTAATCAGTATACGCGATATTGTGTATAAATGCATTCTCCTCGTAAGTCGCACCGTCCCTCTGCTCCAACCATAGCACACACAGCGTATAGCGAACAGTTTAAGGTATATATATATAGCTACAAAATTTATATAAAATCAAATACTCACCGCCGGCCACACCACGTCTTTCTTATTCTAGAAAGTAACACACAAAACCACAATAACATTTAAGCTTTCCGTGTAATCGTTAGCAATTACAATGAAAATAAATCACCGGTGTATTTAACAACTCTATACGTACGTATAGGTCTAGGTATATACTTCATCGAGGCATCGTTATCGAAAAAATTTCACAACGATGCATTTCGCTATGTAGTATGTAGCAGTTCATCGCGATACCTTTTTTTTTCTTTTTTGTTTCACTTTTATTCGCTGCTGCGTGTTGCACCGCATCGTGAGCTACTTTTGCTTCATAACACAGTGTTAAGTGCACTTGGCAAAATTTTAATGCACGCCGATAATTATGGCCGATGGCGACTTCGGCGACCTATTCCTCGTATGTTTACGCTTCACCAACTGCGCACGTTTGTACACGATCGCAACAAATAAGATGTGTAAAATTGTGCAAAAAAGGAAAAATTTTTGCTACTTATGTACCCATATCTTACGTGTTCGAGTATACGCTTGTATGTAGCTGTACTTTCTTCTCTACATTTTCAGCAGGATTTGTTAATCCGTTGGTTGTATAAAATGAAGATTTTTATCAACCGCATGCCGTTGGCCATGAGGTAAATAAAAACTTGACTAATTTTTCATCGTCTCGAAGAGTTTTTCATCTCTACTACCAGCAACAAAAGGAGCTACAAAAAATCATCTTCGTGTCCTTCAAATTATAGTTCATTGATACGTGAAGGAAAAAAAACAACATACCAGATGTATGGTATCCTATTATCATAATAGTATTTTTCAAAGTACATACCGAATATTCTCATTCGCGAAACTTCTATTCATCATAAGACAAAACAATAACAATAATACATTTTAGAAAAAAATACTCAGCTGTACGCGAGCTGAACAAATGCTATGCAATTTCTTTTTTTAACGATGGGAATTTTCACGATGAGAATTGCGAATTCATGATGTAGCGATGAAAAATCATAGCACATTTCAACCCTTTTTATAAGCAAATCACGAATCATCTAAGCTAACGAAAAAGTCTTCGTGGTCAGAATATGACCTAAGAAAGGCAACGCGACCTTAACTCGAACCGAGAATAGTTGTGCTAAACCTGGAAAAAAAAAATCAAAATAAACTAGAATCTGTATAATAGGTATCTCAATTGATCACTTCCTTTACTGAGCTGGTCTCGCTTTATTCAATTTTATGCAGTAAGGTGAAAAAGTTTATTCTTTCAAAGCAAATTATTATTTAAATTACTTACTCAATGCGTTAGAATATATTGTCATAACGTATTCAACTTCATTAGGGAAAGCATCTTGATAATGTTCTGTCACGATGGTTTGGAATGCAGCAAAATTTCGCTGAAAACAGCCGACAATGTTTTTAAGCAAAGTTCTCTTATTCATTAATCAATGGTTTTATATTGCAGACAGATTTAGGGGGCAGTTGCTAGAAGGTGTCGCCGAAGTTGTAAAACGTATTTACAATTTTTTCTAAGTTGGAGTACTCGATTGTTTTTCGAAGTAACCAAATTTTTTATTGAATCAGAGCTTCCCTTTTCAAAAAACCAGCTAAATAAACGTTCCTAATGGTGGGTTAATTCAGGCGAAGTTGCACAAGTTGCATGCATACTGCACATTTTTCTGCAACGTCGTGTATCATCTGTGGAACGTGATGATGTACTATTGTCAAAATGGTTTTGGTACAAGATCAATTAATTTTTACAAATTCCAATTTGTGCAAACTGAAAAGATTTGGCTCGAATAGCTATCAATTTTTTCACACGTTGAAATGAAATTATCGACATTTGCTCATGTCGAATCATGTATTTTTAATTTTTGAAATATTGCAATGATGGATTACGAAACGCTACTTGGTGTGTATCTTGCACTCGAAACGACAAAGAAGAAGTGTAATAATAAAGAGAAGAGGAAAGGGAGAATTTGGTGCCAGAACTGGCTTGTGAAAAAAGATCAATTCTCTCATAGTATAAAGGTTGAAAAGTATGATTTAAAAATATGAAAGAATTGCGCCGAATAGACCTTGTGATGCTTGTTCTAACGAATCAATTTTGAAAATGGGATTTCGACACCCTTGGGGACACAGCTGGGGGGAGGGATTCTCAGTTTTGGTTCAACTTCAAAAAAATGATTAAAAATAATGTGACATGTAGATTTCTTTTAATTAGTAGACTTTGAGTTTTACTATCCGCTCATTGTTTGGATCCGATTCTTCTAAACGCCTCCACCAGCCCCGCAATATGGTGAAAATTCAAAAAAATTGAAAAAATGAATTGACATATCAGTTGGTACGAATTCAGCCCCGCCTCAGATCGAATATCAACTTACTTTCACAACTCGACTATTCTGTGCTCACATTTTGAAATTTTTTGGCAATTTTAAGATCAGTTTGAAGCACGAAGGAGTCAGACGCGAGTTACGTTTTGCATCATTTTGACATGGAATTAGCCAATCGTATTCGCATTCGTGTTTTAAAAGTTGAAACTTATCACATCAATCAATCAAATATAATTTTTTTTGTATTTGATTGACCTTCCCCTCTCTCCTCCTTCTTGCCGTTTTTATACATTTTTTGTACTAGTGTTGAGAAAAAATTTCGAACATTACATGGGAAAATTTCAAATTACCGCATCAGCATATCGCCTTGCTCCAGGAATTAAAAGATAATGATCCCGATAATTTCAAAAATTACCAACGGATGGATCCATGAAACTCATTACATTCGTTAAATTTGGGTATATGTCTAAGAGAGGGACAGTTTGATACCAAAATGTATAATTATACTTAGAACTCTTTGCAGTTTGCACGCAAAGAGTAAACATCGAAAGAACTAAGTTTTGATATTTTAAATGTAATTGGTACAATTTTTTTCTTTTTTTTTATCCCGAATATTTCAACTTGAAAATCACAAAATCAACCCGGGTAAAGGTCAACCAATGCTTCTCGATATTTCGATTTTTAATCTTGGAATCAGTTCAGGGTCAAGTTCAACTGTTGACGAGACAACTGAAGACGATATTTTGTCTCAAAATCATAAAATCAATCCGAGGTCGAGGTCAACTGTTGATGGGCCAATTTTCATTAATTTTCCTTAATATTTCAATTTGAAATCATGAAGTCAATCCAGAGTCAAGGTCAACTGTTTATGGGTCAACTTTAAACATTTTCAATTTTTTTCCAATATTTCAACTAAAAATCACAAAATCAACCAGGTTTGAGCTCAATTGTTGGCGGGTCAACGGATGATGACATTTCAACTCAAAATCATAAAACACTTTAAGGTTAAGGTCCACTGTTTTGACGAGTCAACTTCAAACATCTCTAATTTTGCTCAACATTTAACTTAAAATTATAGAATCAATCCCTCGTAAATTAAGTCCACTGATGTCACATCTCTAATTTTTCTCAACATTTCAGCTCGAAATCATAAAATCAAACCTTCATGAAATAAGTCCACTGATGTCTTTCTGGGTCATAAAAATCTGTCCACTGATGACATCACACTGTTCACGATCCACTAAATAACATCTCTAATTTTCCTCAACATTTGAGCTTGAAATCATAAAATAAGTCCACTGATGTCTTTCCAGGTCATAAAAATTTGTCCACTGATGACATCACACAGTTCACGATCCGCTTAACATCTCTAATTTTTCTCAACATTTTAACTTATAATCATAAAATGAATTCTTCATAAAGTAAGTTCACTAATGTCATTCCAGGCCATAAAAATCTGTGCACTGATGTCAGTCCAATGATAACGTCACACTGTTGACGGTCCACTAATGTTATCTAATGTTGACGGTCAACTGTTGACAGTCAGTTGTTGACGATTTTTCCAAAATGCGCTATTAAACATCTTTCGATGTTAATAGTTTATTTTTGGGTGAAAGGGAAATGAATTATTTTTGCACTTTATGTTAAAATGTTTCAGTTGAATAATGTTTTTAATTTTATGATTTCAAGTTTGAACATCAGTTTCGGATGAATAAGTGATGAATGATTTTTGCACTTTTATGTTAAAATGTCGTACTGGAATGACATGGATGTTCGGATATATCTTAGGGCAGAGGGTCAGTTTTTGAATACGTGACGTTTTTGATGTTACGCTTTTGAAGATGAGTAGATATGAATGACTTTTGTGTTTCATATTAAAATGTTGACATGGATATGTCTTTAGGGTGGGAAAGTTTGATATTAATAATTTTGGGTAAAAATGGAATGAATAATTTTTCCTTTTTACTTTGAAATGTTTAAATTGAGTAACGTTTTTGATTTGAAGTTGAATTTTTTGATCAAAAACTCGCGATGAATGATGATGATGATGAATGATTTTTGTATTTTATGTTGAAATGTTGACATGGGTGAGGTATGTCTAATTAAAAAATTGAAAATTGAAAAAAGTTGCAATAAAAATAGTAAAAAAATAAAATGACATAAATTTTTTAAAAATGAAAAATAAAAAAAACGAAAAAATTAATTATGAAACTAATTAAAAACCAAAAAATAACAAAAATAGAAGAATAAAAAAAATTAAAAAAGTAAAGAATTTTAAAAACTTGAAAATTTAAAAACTAAAAATTTTTAAATTACTTAGTAGATATCGAAACTCACGATGAAAGATGACTATGAACGATTTTTGTACATAACAAAAACAAAAAAATAACAAAATTTTAAAATTTCAAGAACTTGAAGATTTAAGAAGTAGAAATTTTTGGTAAAGGAAAACTGTCTAAATGTTTTAAAATAAAATTTACAACCTCCAATTATCACTTGAAATCCCACATCGCGTCGCTAATTTGTAAAGCATGGCCACTCTTCGATCATTCTGAAAAAATGAAATTCACAAAATACATTTACAACCAATTCCACCCTTTTTTGAGATTAAAAATTGTTTCAGCTTAGCGAATATTATACTTATACATTTATATATATATATACACCTACAACGTGTTGATTAAGTTACGTAAGTTACGACGGATATGTTTACGGTATCACATTTACGAACTAAACACACAGTTAGCTATAGGTACATTATGGTGTGTAATTCGAAAAAAGCGAAATGTATAGCTAATATTACATTTCATAGCCTATTCGAATGGTCTCGATTTCGGTATCGTATTGTAAAAAATGGTTTCAGTTTCAAAAAGCGATATAACCATGCGACATAAGTTGCCATAAATTTCTCCTTCGTTGATATACCCTGCGTATTATGGCGGATAAATGAAGAAAGATACAGGTACGCGAATACATTCGTAGACGTAGACGTACCTACAACGCAGCACGGTAGTGGAAAGCAAATTATGGTGACTTTTTGAGATCGCTTTCCCAGTAATTTATGACTTTCTATACATGGTATAACTTGGAGGTCGTAATATATAGATGAATATCTATAAAGGAGGATGTTTTATTCGTATACCTTATAGGTAGGAGGATAGGTAGTAGTAGGTACTCTCGTAGTACGAGTGTATGCTACACGTTTACTACGGTACATATGCACAAAGATGAAGTATCTGGTAGGATGTAG
The DNA here is from genome assembly GCA_900060175.1 of Ferrisia virgata. Lineage (NCBI taxonomy): Eukaryota > Metazoa > Arthropoda > Insecta > Hemiptera > Pseudococcidae > Ferrisia > Ferrisia virgata. Next base: position 38,027 of record FIZR01006890.1, read on the forward strand.
TAGGTAAGAGGTATTCTATATACATGCATACGTAAGTTGGTTGAATATACGCATATTTATGATATTAACATCGCTCGGTACAAGATAACGTATTCGTACCTACCTATAAAAAGTTTTTTATGATTTATCAATTATTTTGTTCTTCTTCGGAAGATGAACTTGGTATAAACCGGCTATTTTCTAATGACAAGTTGGGTTTAGCTTTTAATTAATTAGGTCTTATCTATCTTCGTTAATTATATCGTATAGATTCATGTACCGAGTTGTTGATCACTTTGAAGAGTGAGGGTGAACATGGCTGGTGTGTTGACCCTGATGTTGATTTTCGATGTTAATTTGCACTACGTACTTATATTGGCAAATTATACGCTAGGCTGAGTATTTGTGGGAAGATTTTTCTAATTGTCCATGTCGAGAAGTTTCACTTTTAATTTAACGTATAGCAGGTATATACTGCCATACTTCCGTCTCGTTGACTCGTGTCGCATCGTTGTGTAAGCATCAGCAGGGAAGAATTTTTCACGCGTATACAATTGCCAACATACGACCGTATGTGTATGGTGTATGATTTGTGAATTGTTTAGAAAATTGTCGTCGATGATTTCTTCCATGTATTGTAACTGTAAATTAATTTCTTTTTTTGGTACATGCGTACGATATGACGATGACGTACTAAATATAGTAGCGAGATACTGCTTGGGATTTGGCCGGCCATCTGCCGCTATCAGGCAGTACTTTTTTAGTACCTAACCTATACCTATTCGATAAGTATCCGATTACGTTCATTTACCTCCTTATCGGTGTATTTCGCTTGTAGCTACCTGTTCCAAACTGATCTTATTACTGGATATGGTATTCGGTGATAAATGCAACATTTTGCCAATGCTGTTAAAGGGCGCCTTAAGTTCTAGTATTGTTGCTCATCATAAAAAAAGGCACACGTATTCAGTCAGCTTTTAAAATAGATTTCATGATGTACATACCGAGATTATAATGTTGATTCATTTCATGGTTATTTATCATTAATTTTTGGCCTTATTGAATTACTGACTTACGTAACCAACGGAATACGTTCTTGCTTCTGTTTGACCAGCTGTGGGCCTACCTTTATATAGGAGTGGTTTTTATAGGTACGAGAATTGACGCGGTTCTCTTCAGCTGACGTTCCAAACGTGTTATAAGTCAGCCGTATGGCTTTTTATCGAATTAAAATAATTTTTTATTTGAAGCTGCCAAGTGTAAGGTCACGTGATAATATGTGAAAAAGGTCTTGTGCAGTTTTTGCCTATCTTCTATTTTGAAGGAGCTTGATTTCGTCAGTAATAAACATTTTTCGGGGAAATTTCAGATTATATTGACTCTTTCAAAATGAAAGGTAGGTAAAAAATGTTGTGAATTTGCTTCGCTTGTTATTAGGTGATCTTACCCTTTGCCACATCAAATGTTCCCTATGTGTACTTTTTACTCATAGCGCCTTCAAATTTCAGGTCTCTTTGGTCTAAAATTAATTTTTAAGGCTGTATTTAAAAGATGAAAATGAATAGATTTTTGGTGAACTCGATTAACAATCAGAAAATTTGTTAAATCAGGCTATCGTAATATAAAGTACATACCCCATGTCGAATTTACTGTATGAGCTTTAGTAAGCATATATTTGAAAATTTTGTTTGATCTCTTTTCCAATTTTCCTGGAAAACTATGAAGGTAAATTTAATTTGATTAGTAGATTCGGAATGGATGTGTAACGATAATGATTGTCATGTAATGAATACAACAAAGGTTTTACGGGGGGTAGGGGGTTATGGGTTTCACCCTCGGAATTTTTTCGATTTTCATTTCAACTTATCTTTACGTTTGCATAATTTTGACGTACAATTTTTTGTTAAATCATTGAAAAGGCATAGTCTTAATAAAAATGCCCTACGGTAAAAAGTTTATTTTTCGACTCTTTATCCTTAAAATTTTGTAAAATTTTCACCCCTCCCCCACAATGTACTTTCAAATTTTTGAAAAATCCTGAAAAATTCTCCAATCTCTTCTCCTCTTTCCCTTTCGCCAAAGATTTTTTTTCTCGTTGATATGCAAATAAAAATCTGTAGACATTGAGAGGAAGCTTGTAAGAAGTAGACTTTGCATGACTTATGTAAAAGCTTACCTCATCCCAAGGGAGAAATTTTGGGCTTTAGCGCCCCCTCAAAAATAAGGGTTTAACGCGTATCCTATCGCAATATAAATTGCCCTCGCTTTACTCGAACTTTATTCTATCTTTACTTTCCAAAAATTTCTCCCAGATGATGATTGTAGCATTACGTTTCTACCTTTTTTTTTCTTCTAAGAATACCTGTACTAAATTTACATAACAAATTTCAACTTCCTAGCGCAAATTGGTGGAGGGATATTCGAAAAACAAGAAAAACCGACAAAAGACTACATTTTTGGAGCTGTGAAGGGAGGGTAGGACCAGCTACTTTTCAAGGTCAAAAGGGAGGGTGGACCTTCATATCTTCCCTCCTAATTTACATAGAAGGCTGATTTTTGGATGTGTTATACAACTTGAGATTATCTATCGATTGGCCCAAAAAAGAACAATTTTTACGATTTGCACCTACTGCCTCAAATTTGAGCGCAGCAGAATTTTGACCCGAGGTCATTCCTACTCCACAATATCAAATCCGCCGGCAAACGACACCTATTTCGCAAATTTGATCAATTTTGTCCAGTATCGAGCTGAGCAAATGATTTTTATTTCCTGGAAATAAATAAATGAATAAATATTTGACATGGCCAAAAAATGATCATAATGGTCTTCTAGGACCCCGCTCCTCCTCTTCCCCTCTCTGTTCATCAATCATAGGTCGATAGATTATAATAGCCTGGTTTTCATTCGAAATATGACACAAGAAACCAGGCTGAAAAGCAACTAAAAAACAAAAAGACCATGTATGTGGATGAAAAATATTACTTATCTGATGAGGATAATAATGAAAATACGAATGAAAATCGAAAAGTTTTGATAACGATAAAAAGAGCAAACAAAAAATAGGTATAATACCGAAAATTCGTAAGCGATTTGTTGTTTAAAAGGTTTGGTAAAATTTCCAAATTTCGGGCTTCATAGGGACGTTTGGAAAAATTTCTCGATTTTCGTGTATCGTTTGACGTTTAGTAAAATTTCTGGGTTTGCGAGCATCATTGAGATGTTCATATTTGAAGTAGTTAATCCTAGTTGCAACTTGAAAATTTAAAAAAAATGAGTTTTTCCGAAATTTTATTCCTCTTTTTTGAAATTTGAATACTCATAATCTTTCATCTCAGCGAACTAGAGAGATATTGAAAAGAGCTAACTTTTTTCTCTAATAACATTAATTTAATTGATGTGTCGTGAAAATAAATTTTTGAATAATTCAACAAAAATTATGAAAATAGAAGGTTCTCGTGCACATTTTTCTCATTATTTCATCAACTTCTTGCTTTCCTGCGCTGCTATCAGGAAAACTAACTCCACCATGGTAGCCTAGGTGAAATTCTCTTTTCCCTCGAATAAATTCCAAATCTCTACCTATTTTGGTTCTCGAGCGCTGCTCAATTGAAAAACTTATACGAAATTGTAAATATAATTTGTTGAATTACAGTGGATCAGCTCCTGCGACTCGGAGGCTAGGCACAACATACATACATAAACTCCGTATGTGTTATCTAGTCACTGGCTGAAATCTCTGGTGTTTACCCCGAAACACTTTGTATATTGGAGAATTATGTCGTCCACTGTATTTATCTTGAGATTACTCATGTTTATATTTTTTTCCGAGGGAGAGAATAGAAAATATACGATGCGGTTAGTTTGTGGTACAACTTAGCCAGGTGACTGAGCCTTGAGAAAATTGATTAATATCGGAATTCACATCAGACTGCTTTTTTGATAAGGTTGAAGCAAGAATCAGGCCATTATTGTTACTATGATATTGGTTATCTTGCACGTTACTGCTGCATTTTCTTTTTTAATTTTTATTTTGACGTTGATAGTAATCCAGATTTTTTCTTCATCTGCAGGCTTTCTACGTTCAAGGTAGTTATCCTATAGAGAATTTGTCCAAAGTGAGACGTACTTACGTTTAGCGAAATTATTTACATTCGAAATACGTTCATTCAATCGATATAAATAAACACTGATGGGCTGTGTCGTATCATATAATAAATATCATGTCGTACATCGTACGTAGTTGGTGGCGTCGAAAATATTCTACTATCCACGTGCGTGTGGTACTTATACAAATTGTTAAGGCTCATTCGTCGATTATAGTATCGTAAAAACTTTTTATTCATAAATTAAGTAATTAAAAGGACGGTAGCGTAAAATAATAAATTGTCGTTTGCGTAGTTTAAAAGACGGAAGCGGTATGAAATTTTGTGTTCGTTATTATCGTGAGGGTAATTGTGCTTCGTTTATTTTATGTAGGAACTACGAAGCGAGTAATAGTGATAAGTGACAAAGTGGTACCCAAATTGGGAATCTTCGCAGTTTGATGAACACGTCGAAGTGCTGCATCTTGACAAGATGAAATCCGTAAAAGGTCGACGTTATTGCGAATATTCATCTAGTAGGTGTAGTTTTTATGAAAAGAATTTATCAAAAGTGAAAATTCATGTACAAATAAGTGTAGATAGGTAACCTACCCTACCTACCTAGTTATGTGCGTATGCTGCAGTTGATAGTAGCGCGGAAACGCTAAAAACATTTTATTATTTACGCACACATCGACGATAAAAGCGTAAAAATTAACCTCCTTTTAGACAAACCATTGTAAGTCGATGACAAATATGTGTATTTTTAATGTCCGTGACTATAGTTCGTCGAACCTATTTTGAAGAAAAGTTTAATTATCACTTCCGCATAAAAGTATAACTACCTACCGAAAAAATGAACGAACCGAATGTGAGTCTCGTTGATGATGGAAAAGTTTTGCTTGCGAGAAATAGAATTCGTAAATACATAGGCCTAAGTAAAGAGATACACGCTACGCTGACACAAGCGTTATTTTTTTCTCTCTATGTGTCTATTTCGTATTATACACTTACCTGAGTCGAATTCAACAGAGAGAGAGAGAGGAAGAGTACAACGAACGGTTCATTTTACTCATATTTTAATAACATATATTTAATCGTTAACATGGGTACACCCTAAAGCTCTATATTCGCGTGTTTGATACGCCCTTTTTAATTAAATTTTTAGCACGTCGTTTAATGAACTGCCCGTTGAATCGTGATATGTATTTATAGGTTAGCGTGCGAAACAATCTCGTGCTTATATGTTTTGTTCACATTTTTCACGTGTGTATTTAATTTTTTTCTTTTTTTTTTTTTTTTTTTCGCAGATCATACAAAGAGATGTCGAGTCTCATGGTAAAACTGTCCTGACAGTTGTGAAATTTTGCGAAAAGTTATCGCAAAGCGGTACCGAATCAGATGGAGTGAAAGATGCCAGACGTGAGACACCATTGAAAAACGCGCAACATTGGGAACGAAGGTGGCACTTGTTGTATCTTAGATGTCTCGAGTGGCAGTGCTATATCGAAGAGCAACTCAATAATTTGAAAAAGAAAAAGAGTATCGAGGTAAGTTCATGAATTACAAGCACTGGTACTTTTAGAAACTCGTACTACGTTTCGATTTTTGATTTTGATCATGATCGAGGTGATGTAAGATTAAAGTGTTCGGATTACCAAAGCCAAGTTAATTTCATTGTACACTACAGTATGAATTTTAATATAATTAATTCTGAAAAACAAATGATATAGGAATGGCAACCATCTAAAACCTTTAAAATTCCCGAGTCCCTAAATCCCTATGGCTTAATTTTAATTGTTCAGACATCCAAATCCAATGTAAACGCTGAAAATGTGATACGCTCTAAGAAATAGGACCACAAGACAAAAAAATCGAAAATTTGGTGAAAAATAACGGAGATATTGCATTTTTTGAAGTTTTAATATTAAAAAATGATATTTTGAGAAAATCGTGTTTGAAGTTTTTTAGCGTTTTGGTTCACATTTTATTTTATTTTTTCTCAAATACCACTTCACATATCGATCTGTAATTTTAGTATGTGTATCCAAAATTGTGTAGAATGCTGTGAAAAATTATGACCTATTCTTTTTGAATGAATAAGTCGTAATATTTCTATTTTGGAAAATCTATTCATCATTTCTGTAATTACGCTCTCTGTAACATGAATTTACAGACGAACTATTTAATATTCCGAGCTGAAATTTTTCAGATAAGTACTTCAAAGGATCAAAAAAATTTTAAATCGATATTTTCAAACCTAATTCGATTTTTTGACTGTACTGGAAAATTTACTTTCCCGACTTGTGGCCCTATTCCACAGAGCGCATCACAAATATGAAAAATAAAAATTGGAATTTTTCAACAGCCATCAAGGATTTATTGTAATTTTTTTTTTTTTTGGTTTTTGATTTATTATGGGAGGATGATGGAGAAAATTGGGCACCACTTGAAAGAGTTTACTCCAGAGCTAAAATTTGAAACTAGCCGATAGAATTTGGTTCTTATGGTCTGAAAATTCCGTGTAAAAATTTTGGTTCCCTACCCGTTGCTATGGATCAAAACGTTATTTTTTTAGCTTCGGTATTAAAAATTTTCAACCGATTTTTTTTTTTTTGGAGTTTTACAATTGGTAAATTATACCAAAGCGTATTAAATGGATAGTTGAAAAAAAAAATTCGACAATTTTCCCTGCCCGAAATGCATGCTTGAAAACTTCAAATCGAGTTTTTTAGGTATCAAGGTCCCTATGTGTAAGGCAATATTTCTTTCTGATATTTGAAAATAAGATAGTAATCTTGGAATAGTGGAAAACCAATTTTTCCGTTATGTTTTTTGCTTGTAAAATAGTCGTTTTTGGTGGAAACATTTTTTTCTCTTAATACATCTTAAGTACCTATTTATACTCCACAGGTAGAAATTTAAAACCTTACTCTCATCATTTACGAAACGATCACACAAAAAAATTAGCCACAGATTCATGTTGAACTCAAAATATCCCCAAAAACGAACATTCGCGCGATAAGAGTAATCACATTTCAAAAATTTAAATCGTTTAAAAATCATCGAAAAAATGGACAGAAAAATTCGTATAAAATGCAGAAAATACACCAAAAATCAGGAAAAAGTTTTTTTAAATAGTTGAAAATTGGCCTAAGAGGTATAAAAAGTTGAAAATCATTTAAATTTAGGTAAAAATTATACAAAAAGGCTTAGAAATACACAAAATTGATCTAAAATCACAAAAAAATCTTGAAAAACATGTGAAATTGACATAAAATGTAAAAAAATCTTTAAAAATCATTGAAAATTGGGTAAAAATTCATCTAATTGAATTAATATCTCAGAAAAATATTAAAAAATGTGTGAAAATCGAACTATACGTAAAAAATTGTTAAAATGGTTGAAAATTACCTAGAATATTAAAAAATAGTCAAAAGTAATCAAAAATTTATCAAAAATCAGGAAAAAATGTTATAAATGGCCTGAAATATATTTTGAAAAAAGTCTAATTCATTGAAAATTCGACCAGAAATTGACCGAAATGAAATAAAATTGACTAAAAATCGTTAAAAACCAACATAAAAAAATCATTGAAGATTGAGTGAATAAATGGCAAAAATAGGTTATAGATGTAGAAAATTTGTCAAAAATGACGGAAAAATCATTACAAATGATTAAAAATTCGGTAAAAAATTTACAGAAATGCGTAAAAAGCAGGAAATTGATTAGAAATTACGAAAAACTCGGCATTTTTACCTTTCTTCCGATAAATTTTTGTGTATATCCTTTACATTATTTCGTTGATTAATTTTCGATATTTTTGACATAGTTTTGCCAAATATTTGCTCAATTTTCAGTGATATTTAACAATTTTTAGTCAATTTTTTACGATTTATTTCGTGATTTTTATCAAATTTTCACTCAATTTTTGGTGATTTTCAATGATTTAATTCGTAATTTTTGATCAATTTTCGGCGTTTTAACGCATTTTTATTAAATTTATACCTTATTTTCGATGATTTTTAAAGATTTCTATTGATTTTTGTTCAATTTTTCCTACTTTTAATATAAACAATTTGCATTTTAACCCATTTTTGTCAATTTTTTATGATTTTTAATGCTTTTTTTTTTTGTTTGTTCAAGTCAATTTTTAATTAATTTTCAACTTTTTTTTTGTGATTTTTGATTAATTTTCGGCACTTTTTACTCATTTCTGTCAAATTTTGACTCAGTTTTTTGTAATTTTCAAAAATTTTTATTTTTTTTTTTTTCGTGATTTTTAATCAATATTTTCACCTGATTTTCGATGATTTTTAACAAATTTTTCATGAATTATGATTAATTTTTTGTACTTTTTTTTTATGCATTTTTGTCAATTTACGTTCGACTTTCAAAGATTTTTAATGATTTTTGTTCTATTTTACCCGTTTTTCAACATTATTCTGTAATGTTTGAACATATTCTGCATTTTTTACCCATTTCTATCAAAATTTTACCCAGTTTTCAGTGATTCTCAAGAGGTTTTCTGTCATTTTAGGTCGAGTTTCGCGTATTTTTTTAAACATTTGTTTGCTTTTTTTTCAACAATTTTCTGCACTTTTTACCAATTTTTGTTAAAGGTTCATTTCAGATAAAAATGTGAATTATTGTAATTTGAAATTTTCTCCACAAAGTTCTCATACCGTAAGAACCAACATCCATCGGTTAGTTTCAAATTTCAGCTCAGGGGCATTCATTTGACTGAATTTTTCTTTGAAATTTTACAATTACGTATTATTTTTCGTTCAATTAATATAATACATGAAGTGATGATACAAATTTTGCAACATTATGACTTGAATTCCTAACTACCCAAAGCCCTTAAAATCTATGGATGACAACATAAAACCTGCTAGTCCCTAATACCTTGACCTTAAACCTATCATGATCGCTTTCATTCAGTTATTTGTTGTTTTTTCGACTTTTTTGAAACGTGTGTAATTTTCAAACACTTTCGATAGACGTGTCAATATTATTTATTTCGCTCTTTATGAGAAATTTGGAACATAAACTTACGTACCTACAGCATTTGAAAGAGATTGGGTGGACTATTCGGTTTTTATAGATCTGAGCTTGGGTTGCAAAGAGGAGGATTTATGTTCTCGCGAATTATACGTTTACTAAACTGCTCACCTGTGTGATGGTTAACGACTGCGGATAGATCAGCCGGTAAATCAATAAGTACATACATATTTCGGTGGAATTTCAATGATAGTGGGAAAACATACACGTAGTCTATAAATTTAACGATGACGTCGGCTTCATATTTATTGTAAATTAAATACTTTCTTATATTACCGAAATTGAATATCTTCTTCGCTATGCAAATCGTAAATTAGTAATATTTTGTTTACGACGAAAAGTACGTGTCGTAAATATACGTCTACATACTGCGTTTGTAATACCAACATCTGTTATCTCTGAACGAAGATCTCACATGCACAAGTTAGCCATTCGAAGTATTTTTTTTTTTTTTTAGACCAGCCTAACGCGCCCTCGCCATCATTAAATAACTATCATTAAAATTAGTTCCGAGTTGATGATATTTATGATCGATATTCTATTGTTTTGCGTTTTTTACTTTGGAAATGAGACGGGTATATTATGTATTTTTTATTCGTACTCGATCGTTAAAGTGTAACTAGATACGCGTGTTTTAGTATTCTATTGATTTATCGGTAAATTCGCAGCGTGTTTGAGGTATAAAGGTTCTTGATAAAGAGCGGTCCGCGTCAAAGTAGTTATTTTTTTTTTCGACTGGTTTACGTTTACAGTTTACACCTATTGTAATACCGATGCTAGCCTCGTCTTTATGATGTCATCCTTGAAATTGTTGTATTCGCCTTAATGCGGTATCGCGGATAAAATTTCACGTAGTCGGAATCAACCATGGAGGTTTGATTCAATCAGTAGTCGGTCGTAAATTTGTGCGAATTTCGACGAAAATGATAGTGAATATGTGTTTCTGTAAGACGAGAATATACCGATAGATACGTAGATGAATTACTCGTGTAAAGTCGAAACCCCATGTGCGCGTTGATTTGAGAAAATAAATTATTCAGAGAATGTTTTGATAATCTCGGAGAATTTCATAGAAGTAATGTAAAAGTGTACCTAATACTTAAAAGTAAAAATATCGATAGTTATGTTTCATCGTTTGACGTAGTACGATGTATAAAAGTACTTAGCTACTAAATGCAAACCCAATGTAACGTTATACAATTCACGGTATTCGTGTTTAGTTAAAGTAGTGTAAGTGTACTACAATTGTAGTGTGCATACATATTCAAGTAGGCTTTTTTACATGTATTTACTTCTGGTGTTAACAGAGTGCTAATGATACTGGAGCTGAAAGCGACGATGAACAACCTGCTTCTAAACATCTACGATTGGAAGGCTATGAATGTACAAAAATTGAAAAGCGATCGCCTTTTTTAAAGAAGGTAAGAATTTATTGTCGTAATGATGGTTCTGCGATAGTAATTACTTCCTTAAAGGTTTTGTCCGATTGAAATCACTTACCTTATTTGTATACGAAGGCGTCATTGAATATACTCTAAATGGAAATTAATCGTATCGAGTTCTACGAGGTGCTGATTTCTTTCGTATTTTATCTATCCGTATATCTGTACTAATACGCTTGTGTGTTATTTTCAGAACGAAAATAGCGATGTGGATAAAATAATGGATACTAGCGAAAGCGTTATTTCGGCCATGAATAAAGATCGAATTGTGAACGGTAACAATAACGTGCATATGATTGATTCCATCAAACATAACAATCAGATCAACGGTGATGTACAACTGAATGAGAATTTCAACTCGATTGCCAAGCTGATGAAGCTGCCTATGGAAGAAGTTATTTTGAATGATTCGGCGTTATATAATAAGTAATAATTTTATTATTTTGTTGGTATATTATTTATTTTTTAAATCAGTATGAAGTGGTCCGTTTGTTCGAGTTGAAAAGTGAGGTAGAAATGTCTGCTTTCTAAATTTATTCCTAATGCAGACTATTTTCACTGTTTGTCTTATTTTATTCTTTAATCATTTTCTTGATCTTTTCCGAAAATTTAATTCCTTTGTTACGGTGCAGCGGTGTTGATGGATTATAACACCCCCTCTCCCCCCCCCATGAACATTTTTTGTGTTAGCAATGTGAGATTGGCAACTTGTTTCTATGAATTTTTATTTTCCAACACCTCTCATTGGTATTCCTAGAAATAAGTTATCAGCTTAACGTTTTTAACATGAAAAAATTCTCATTTTGTAGCTTGGGGGAGGAAACGATGCTAGAATCAAACGAGTGCGCTGTAGAGTTACACAAATAACCGGGTTCCCGAATAGAACCCGGATATTCGGAAAACCGGCTAGTTTCCGGTTATAATCAAAATATTCCTGTGATTGGTCGTTTTTATCACTAGCCAATCAGGTGAAAGAAAAAAAAAGATTCATATGAAGAACGATAAATGAAAAAATCAAATCGGTCGTGTCAAACGGTTAAAATCGTTCATGATAAAAGCTTCAAATCTCACGAAAATCGGATAAACGGTTACTATCCGGATCGAAAATCGGATTCGGAAAACCGGATATTTGTTTAACTCTAGTGCGTTGTTTTTTTAAAGACACTGAAACACCAAGACACCTCTTACAGATCACAGTAGGTAGGGGATTTTGAGGATTGCAGAAAATTTTTGTTAATAGTTACTCATGCAATCGCCACCCGAGAGCGCTGTTTTTTGGCACTCGAAATTACTTTTTTTAGCTTTCAAAATGAATTTCAAGTTAGAAAATTTTTTGAAATTTTTCCTGTAATCTGATTGATTGAAAATATCATAAATTATGATAGTGATCAGCTGATGTGACGTCATGTGATATCAGATAGCTGTTTGTTATTTGCCGAGTTTCAAAAACTGTATAAAAACAAAAACCAAAAAAAAAAAGTTATTTTTTAGCATTTTTAAAAACTAAAAAAATCAAAAACTGAATTTGTAAAATAGTGATTTTTTTTTTTTTAGCAAAAATACGTGTACGTAGTAATCAAATAAAACGATGAAAATTCGAAAAATTAACGAAAAGAACTAGACAATGAGAAAAATGTATTTTTAAATGATTTTCTTTGTAAATTGAAATAATGAATAAAAAAATAAATTGTATGTTAATCATTCTCTAGTTCTTTTAAAGAACTATTCGAATTTTCATCGTTATATTTGATTACTACATATCGGTTTTTTTACTTTCAAAAAAATATCAAAAACGAAAAAATTTACAAAGAAAATAATTTAAAAACATATTTTGCTCATTTTCTATTGTTTTTGATGAATTTTTCGAGTTTTCATCATTGTATTTGATTGCAATGTATTCGTATTTTTGCTTTCAAAAAAAAAAAAAAAAAAAAAAAAAAAAAAAAAAAAAAAAAAAATTTTTTAAAAAACC